>APFE031287561.1:42894-59634 GCA_000404065.3 Pinus taeda | reverse complement strand
TTGTAAAAATATTATAAGAAGAATAATAACTATCTAAATTTAAGACTGTCTGAAACTAGATATTAAATTAGTGCATAAATATTAGAAAATGAACATAATTATATTTTGTATTATTTTTGGAAAAAAAACTATAAATATTAGAAAATGAACATAATTATATTTTGTATTTTTTTTTTAAATAAACTATATATAAAAGTGTGAAAAGTCCCCGAGGATCTCCCTGATATGAAGTCCAAACTAGACCTCACATCGTTTGGTATAAGTCTCATCTAGTACGATGGCCCAGTTTCCATTATCTTAAAGATATGTCTTAGCTCTTTCTTGTCAGCACGTGAGAATGACCTGCTTTGTCTAAGAACAATGAGGTCTGGGTGCTTGGTGAGTGCTAGTGTTACTTATGTCAAGGTTCTTTCACACAGAAAGAGAGGGTGGGAGTGAGTCTTAGGTCGGATGGGAGGAAGTCCCAATTTTGTCAGAGACACACAACACAACATGACATGCACATCTTCCGGAAGAGTAATCCACACAGATGTGACAGTCACAACACACAAAGGAAGATAGCACGTACAAAACCCAGCGGGCAGTCTGTACAAGTGTGACGGTCGTTAGAGCAGGTTTCATGAAAGGTTTTGTCTGATGTCAAGGAGGTAACCAACATGAGTAGGACAACATTAACAGTTTATACAACACATTTTCATAAATATATGTATTAGAACAGTTGAATGAGTTTAATTGTTTAACACAGGTTAAAGAAACATTTATTACAAGTGTTCAGGATTAATTCTTACAAACAGTTACAACACATGTGAGAAAATATGATGGCTTGTGAGCAGGCTTCTAAATTAAGCGAAATTTCCAAGACACATTGATACACCATGCAACACTAACACCGTGGACGAGGCATTGGAGCCACTACTCACTCCTCAAAGAAAAGATTACAGACTCTCAAGGCTATGTGGGAGGAGCCAAGGTGAAAAAGTCTCTTGCATGTACAAATGAGGGGGTATTTATAGCCAAGGGTGAAACTAGCCCTCTCGACTTCCCTCATGAATGTTTGACTTTCATGACATTTCAGATTACACGACTTTTTAGATTATGAGTGGGTCTTTTGGCCTTCCACTTTACATTACATTCATTGACAACAGTATGGCCCATAGTAGTGATGTGGTCGACATGGCTCATGACACAACTCGACATGACAGTGTTGGTATGTTCATGTTGCTACTAGTGTGCATGTCAATCTACAGTGTTTTTGAGTGATGGATGTCTTCTTGGTGTATTGCAGCTTCGCCTTTGCATGGCGAGGTGTTCAGAGTCCTAAATGGTCGTTGGGTTCGCTTGATATTGCATGTGCACATTTCTCCTTTGTTTGTACTTTGGCATGCTTGAAATGTTTGTTCATTTGTGAAAATATCTCCTCGCATGTTTTGTTGTTCGTCCGTTCACGAAACTCTCTTCGCATGTTTCGTATGTTCACGAAATTGTCTCTTCGCATGTTTCGTTCGTTCGCGAAACTGTCTCTTCGCATGTTTCATCTGTTCGTGAAACATCCCCTTGCATGTACTCTCCTTTGTTCATCCCATTCATCTTCGTGTCATGTTTGTTCATGTACCGATATCTGCAATCACTCATGATGAGACAACATCAAATCCATAAGCCTCCTAGTCTACCATGATGCATGATTGTTTGCTTTTGGATGCAGGTGACTAGGAGAGAGGACAACGCTACGAAACTGCGTGAGGCAAGTTTCGAGATGGGATGCGAGCTCCAGGCACTGCTGGTGAAAATTGTGTAGAGGTCACTGGGAGAATGAGATGGACAATCTGGATCAACAATGACTGTTCGCGAGATCTGGCTCGACTGGAGGGAAGATCTGCGCAATTTTTGGGGTGAAGCAGTTTCTGCAACAGAGGGCCTTGGCAGCAAAAACTGTGCAATTCTTGGAGGGAGCAGGTTGCGGGCTTCAGGAGGCTTGGCAGCAAAAATTGCGCAATTTTTGGAGGGAGCTGGCAGTGGGCAATGAGATGGCTTGGCAGCAAAAACTACACAATTCCTGGAGGGAGCTAGCGGCGGTTGTGAGATGGCTTGGCAGCAAAAATTGTGCAATTCTTGGAGGGAGATAGCAGCAAGCTATGAGGTTTGTTGAAGGCAAAAGCTATGCAATTGCTGGGAGGCCAACCTGCTAACCACCTCTACACAGTTTCTGAGTTGACCGGGATGTTGGGCTATTGAGGGGCTTGCTAATAAATCTGCACATCTTTCTGGGTGAGCAGTCGATTAGCTTACTAGCAACTCGCCAGAAAAGCTATGTAATTTTGGAGAGGATATAGGGATGAACACTCGGTGTCTCTCTGGCCTATCTGCGCAGTTTTCTCAGTCAGCGGATTAGGCAAGGTCTGCAACTTCTGCACAACTTTTTAAGGGAGTGAGTCTCGGGGTGACTGCCTTGTCAAACTCTCAAGCTGACCAGCAGGAGAGTTGGATGATAATCTTACAATCAATGCAAATTGAAATGGCTTGTTGGACACTTATGCGATGTTCTGGGTGATAGTCGGTCGAGTCGATCACAAGGTGGAGGTCTGGCTGTTAGGGATGATCCAGTCATCAGAACTTGAGCAAGATGACTAAGTGTGTGAGCAAGTGAATTTTTTCATACACGAACATTGTGACTCACACTCAACATAACTTGATGACAAGACACCTCAAACTATCAAGACAACATATGCTCAACATGACTGACCGATGGTGTGAACGACAAGCATTGTGCTTGTGATAGATCATTGAATGACTGCAACGACTCTTGCGCCATAGTGCATACAACATTATGTGTGAGTGAGATAGATGTGTACATGGTGAACACAACTCAAATGCAACCTTCAACGCCACCTGAACAAGGTCACAAGCATGGCATAGAAATCAACATGCGAAAGACGACAATTGGTCAAACAAGTGAAAAATAAGCATGACATGTAGGAGAAACACAGTAGATGACTTTTGGTGTTTTCACACATGCATGTTAATGAGGACAGGATGATATGAAAATGACAAGAAGTCTTGCAAACTCAACCAAGAGGCATACTTCAGAAGATGCTCTTTACTTACCATACTTACCCTTAAGATGATCACGCATCTAGAAGTTCGCATGCAGTCCTAATCTTTTCCATTACCCAGTTCCTTGGTCCTTCTCCTCAACTCCTTGGAAATGATTTTAGCGTGTCACCTTTTCCTATAGTCACTAAGAGGTAGATCTGCGTGATTTCAGCGGATAGTGACTGTCGATGGAATGAGGCCCTAGGAGACCTATCTGCACAGTTTCTCCATGCAATACAAACAAAACAACTTGGACAACACTATGCAGTTTTGAGGCTCAAGGCACTGCTGCAGGACAGGGGTCCTAGGAGGACACCTCTGCGCAATTTCTGAGTGCATTGCAGGTTGTGGACTCTATGGGTTGCAGGGTTTCAACAAGCAAGGGAGGTTGGTGTCTATGCGTAATGCGGGGTTCCGGCAAACAAGGGAGGAAGCTTGATGGTTGTAGAAGAAAAGCACACAATTCCAGGAAGCTAGATGAGGCTAGGTTGCTCGGGAAAATGGCTAAGTGTGAGATCAGTGAAATATATGTAAACATTGATAGGACTTGATTGTGATCACACACGAACACTTAGTGACACAACATAGACCATCCAGAATACATAAGACATACTTTGCTTGATGCAACAACCTTTGTGACGTGAGTGTGTGAGGTGAGTGTGAAATATGTCTATGTTATGAAAACCACTCATACGCACACAATTCCCTTGAAGCAATACAACATTCCCTTTACATGACAAACAACAACCCCTTATGCCCAAATATGACACATGGTGCATGAAGATGAGAACCCAGACAACTCTTAAGATTAAGGACAGGATCTTGAAATCATTAGCTCACCAATAAGTGACCATGGATAATCGATTGCAGGATCTGAGGTAGGCTCTGAAATTTGCATGCGAGCCAAAATTTTGGAGGGTGGTTGTATCCGCTACAACACTTGGTGACACACTGGTATAACTCCAACTCTATGAATGGACCTTGTTTCACGAAAAGCAAGTCTAACCCTTCCATAAGTATTGCTCAATTCTTTAACATCGTGGTTTCCACACTATCTTGATTGAAAGATGTAGTCCCTACCATTCTCTTGATTGGTCAGCACACATTCCAAGCCAATTCAACTTAGATGTTTTGATTGGGGATGAGGGGTATATTGGTGCACAAGTAATATGACAGTTAGATTTTGAGTTTCATCTCTCGTGTTGCTCCACTGCCAGTAGGCCTAGACACTACCCCGGTGAAGTCACGTAGGAACACAAGCATCGTTCCACTGCCAGCAAACCTAGTCAGTACCCTGACGGAGTTACTTGCATCACCTCTCTACATAGGAATCCTTTCTCTTCTTTTTCCTTATTCCTTTCTTCATAATTTTCATTTTTTCATTTTTTTCATTTTTCATTTTCCAAAGAACTGTGTGTACGCACTTATTTATTCCAGAGGCGGAAGAGGGATCTCGACTTATTGAGAGCAAAAGAAGATTTTCCTTCAGAGAAGTATGTTATATATACCTCTAACATACTTGTTAAGTTTTTCCCCCTCACCTTACTCTACTTGACTGAGCTGACAAGGGTTAACCCAAAAGAATCAATTAGAGTAGGTGGTACTAGTTAGAGCATAAGCATTGTGTTTTCACCAAGACTCACTCTGAACAGAACATATTTTCCATCAAGGCATCATCAACTGAAGACAACAAGTTCGTCATAAAGAAAGAGGGCAACAGATAACCATATGTTGATAGTTGTACACGTCCTCTTAGATTCGACCGGCTTGTCTCGAGAGCCAAACACGGTTTCACAAGAGCTTGACTTATGAGTACAAGCAAGCAAAGAAAGAAGAAACCCAAAAGTAGAAGTAAAGTGAAAGAAAAGCAAGCAAGCAAGCAAACATGTAAACTAGAATGCAAAGCAAAGCAAAGCAAGGAAGCAGACCCAACTCCTACTCCTATGCTAAACAATGCATGGGTCTACTTATGTGAAGTGATACTTCCAATGCAGCCACCGGTGCATTGGTCGACCCATGTTGGTGAAGGCATGGTTCGTGAACAGCATAGTCACGCAAAATAGCAAACATGAAAGATATAATGATGAAGACAAACACACTCAGGGCTTAAGTGCATCCACAGAAATGAAATGAGTGAAAGCGCACGATACGCACTCTGTGGACTTTCCATGGTGTCATGCTACACTACATGCAAATGTTAAGCATACACATTCTCTTGGTTGTGACACGCAATCAAACGTGAGAAAGGGAGACAACTTACATTGCGTAAGTGTGCTTGGTGTGGAAGATTCCTCCAATGCATTAGCGATGGGATCATGTGATTCGAGTGGAGGGAGCGAAATATGAGTGTTTTGTTGATCTTCAATGAAAAGCAGAGAGTGATGAAGAGCCTTGTTTGTTTCAATAATTTCCCGATCGAAAGAGAAACCAACCTCAGGACAGCGAGGGCCTGACATAACCATCAGCTCAAGCTGAGTTGAAGTGCCACGACAGCCTGTAAGGTTTCAACTTCATCGACAGGTAGATCATCGGGGACTAGTGGCCTAGACATATTAACAATGATTGAATCAACATCATGATCAAATGAAGAAGTACGGAGATCACGACAACCACAATTAGAAAATTCCAGATCTTTGTCGGCATCCTCATGATTTGATGAATCGTGCAGAGGGGTAGATGAGGAGCAAGGACGTTCCCCCTCTGTGTTTTTAGAAAGGATAGATAACAGACTAGACAAATTTTCAAAGGAAGATGTGTCCTCTCCACAATATAATGACAAACTGACATTTGATGTGTCCTGTGAATGATCGGAAGTAGAAACATCCAGAAATGAGTTTTCATAGGGGAAATCAACAGTGGAAAAATCACAAGGGATGTTAGGATAAAGTGAATGAGGCGCGGCTCGAAGGGTGTCATCCTTCATGTGGGTTCTTCTTTAGATTCCTGCACACACTCATCATGAATGATGGCATAGGTTGGTTGCACAACACCAACTCCGTCAACAACTTGATCCTCATTCACAACAAGTGTGGAGTCCGGAATGGAAGAACACAATTCAATACAATTTAGATGACCAGTGGAACATGGGGACCAACATTGAGGGAACGAATCCACCTAACAACTAGTAGGCTTGCAAGACAAATATGCACAGATATCAAGAGAAAGTGGGGTCGGAGGATGTAATAGTTCAACAAATGTGTGTGCATGTTCTACCACATCACTCTGCGGTGGTGAAGTTGTTTGATGAGGCGAAGGTGGACAGTCACTTGTGATAGCAACTGCGCCTACCTGTGATTACGCAGCTCCATAACTGAAGTGTGCTAAGTGGGATTCGAGTGATTCCAAGAACTGTATATCTTCGAATATGTAAAGAAGATACTAAAATCTTCCATCGAGAAATTCCCAATTAGTTTCATCTTCAGGAAATTAGTATGCAAGATTACAAAAGCGTGTGTGAAACTATTCAACGGATTCGTCTAGTGATTTTCGTAATTCTAGAATTTCTTTGTTGAGTTATTTATGGTCAAAGTGATTGAAATCACAGTCTATCTCTATGACCAGACGAGAAAGAGAATGAATAGATTTTTTGGGCAGCGTGGCACACCAATGCATTGGATTCCCTCGAAGTGTGTAGGTGAACAACATGCAGGTCATGTAATATTCAAATATTTAATGTCTTTCGCGTGAGCCTACAACACTGACCGCGTGCCTAACCAAGGCTACATAGCCTCCACCATCGTATGTTTTATGTGACAAGTTATCCCAGAGCTTCTCGGAGATTTTGAAGTCGTTTCCATAAGACATACACTCCTGAAGACAAACTCTATAGTTATTCATGATAAATATGCAGAGATTCAAAATGATTGCGAGGACTTAGCTTGTCATCTGCCCCTCCTTCTAGCGCTAGAATGTTGACGGTGTTGGACCCGCTAATAACAGGGGATATCCCTGGTATGAAATCCCAACTAGACCTCACACCGTTTGGTGTAGGATTCCCATTTGGTACGATCGCTCGGTTTCCATTATCTTAAAGATATTCCTTAGCCCTTGCTTCTCATCATGTGAGAGTAGCCTGCTTTGTCTAAGAACAGTGAGGTTCGCATGCCTAGTGAGTGCTAGTGTTACTTGTGTCAAGGTTCTTTCACACAGAGAGAGAGGGTGGGAGTGAGTCTCAGGTCAGAAGGAGGAAGTCCCAACTCTGTCAAAGACAAACAACACAACAGGACATGCATAGTTTCCTGAAGACTAATCCACATGGATGTGGCAGTCACAACACGCAAAGGAAAATAGCATGTACAACACCCAGCGGGCAGTCCGCGCGAGTACGAAAATCATTAGAGCAGGTTTCGTGAAAGGTTTTGTCTGATGTTCGGGAGGTAACTAACACGAGCAAGACAATGTTAACAACTTATACAACACATTTTCATAAATATATGTATTAGAATAGCTAAATGAGTTCAATTGTTTAACACGTGTTAAAGCAACATGTATTACAAGTGTTCAAGATTAATTCTTACAAACAGTTACAACACATGTGAGAAAATGTGCTAGCATGTGAGAAGGCTTTTGAATTAAGTGAAAGTTCCAAGACACATCAATACACCATACATCACTAACCCCATGGGCGGGGCGTTGGAGACACTACTAGCTCCTCAAAGAAAATATTATAGACTCTCAAGACTGTGTGGGAGTATCCAAGGTGAAAAAGTCTCTTGCATGTACAAATGAGGGGGTATTTATAGCCAAGGGTGAAACTATCCCTTCTAACTGTGCAACTTCCCTCATGACTATTTGACTTTCATGAATTTTCAAATTACATGACTCTTCAGATTATGAGTGGATCTCTTGGACTTCCACTTTACATTACATTCATTGACAACAATATGGCCCATAGTAGCGATGTGGCCAACATGACTCAACATGACAGTGTTGGTATGTTCATGTTGCTACTGGTGTCAATGCCGAGCTGTAGTGCTATTGAGTGATCAATGTCTTCTTGGTGTATCGCAACTTCGCCTCTGCATGGTGAGGTGTGCAGAGTCCTTAATGGTCATTGGGTTCGCTTAATGTTGAATGTCCACATTTCTCCTTTGTTTGTACTTTGGCATGCTTGACATGTTTGTTCATTCGTGAAAATACATCCTCGCATGTTTCATCATTCCTCCATTCACAAAATTGTCTCTTCGCATCTTTCTTTTGTTCGCGAAACTGTCACTTCGCATGTTTCGTCTGTTCATGAAACTGTCTCTTACATGTTTTGTCCATTCGTGAAATTATCTCTTCACATGTTTCATCCATTTGTGAAACATCCCTTTGAATGTACTCTCCTTTTTCATCCCATTCATCATCGTGTCATGTTTGTTCATGTACCTGTATCTATAATCACTCGTGATGAGACAACATCAAATCCATAAACCTCCTAGTCTACCATGATGCATGACAGTTCGCTTTTGGATGCAGGTGACCGCGAGAGAGGACAAGGCTATGAAACTGTGTGAGGCAAGTTTTGAGCTGGGATGCGAGCTTGGGGCACTGCTGGTGAAAATTGTGCAGAGGTCACTAGGAGACTAACATGGATGATCTAGATCAGCAGTGACTATTTACAGGATCTGGCTTGGCTGGAGGGCAGATCTGTGCAATTTATGGGGTGAATTAGTTTGTATAGTAGATGGCCTTGGCAGCAAAAAATGTGTATTTCCTGGAGGGAGCTAGTTGTGGGCTTCAAGAGGCTTCACAACAAAAACTGTGCAATTCCTGGAGGGAGCTGGCAGCAGGTTGCGAGATGGCTTGGCAACAAAAATTACGCAATTCCTGGAGGAAGCTGGCAGTGGGTTGCGGGGTTTGCTTGAGTCAAAAAATGTGCAATTTCTAGAGGGAGTTGGCAGCAGGCTGTGGGATTTGTTGGAGACAAAAATTGTGCAATTGTTGGGAGGCTGACCTACTGACCACCTCTACGCAGTTTCTGAGCTGAGCGGGATTTTGGGCTGCTGAGGGGATTTCTTAGAAATCTGTGCAATTTTCTAGGTGAGCAGTCAGTCGAATTACTGGTGACTAGCTGGAAAAGTTGCACAATTCTAGAGGGGAGACAGGGACAGACACTCGGTGTTTATTCGACCTGTCTACGCAATTTTCTCAGTCAATGGAGTAGGAAAGGTCTGTAGCTTCTATGAAATTTTTGAGGGGAGTGAGTCTCGGGGTGACTGTACCATCAAACTCTTCGGTTGACTAGCAGGAGAGTTGGATTATCAGCTTGGAGTCAACACAGATTGAAATTTCTTGTTGGACACTTATGCACTGTTCTGGGTGACATTCGGTCAAGTCAGTTTCAAGGTGGAGGTCCAGTTGTTAGAGGGTGATCCGGTCATCAAAACTTCAGCAAGATGAGTAAGTGTGTGAGTGAGTGAATTTGTGCATATGCAAACATTGTAACACACACTCAACATAACTTGATGAAAAGACGCCTCAAACTATCAAGACAACATATGCTCAACATGACTGACCAATGGTGCAAGCGACAAGCGTGGTGCTTGTGATAGATCGTTGAACGACCGCAATGATTCTTATGCGATAGTGCATACAACATAATGTGTGAGTGTGATAGATGTGTACATGGTGAACACGACTCAAACACAACCTTCAACACCACCAGAACAAGGTCTCAAGCATTACATAGCAATCAACATGCGTAAAATGGCAATTGGTCGAACAAGTGAAAAAGAAGCATGACATGTAGGAGAAACACAGGATATGACTTTTCGTGTTTGCACACATGCATGTTACTGAGGACAATATGATATGACAATGACAAGAAGTCCTGTAAACTCAACTAAGAGGCGTACTTCGGAAGATGTTCTTTAATTACCATACTTACTCTCAAGATGATCATGCATCTGGCAGAGTTCGCATGCGGTCCTAATCTTTTCCATTACCTAGTTCCTTGGTCCTTCTCCTCAACTCCTTGGAAGCGATTTCATAATGTCACCTTTTCCTGTAGTCACTAAGAGGTAGATCTGCATGATTTCAGTGGACAGTGACTCCTACTGAAATGAAGCCCTGGGAGGCCCGTCTGCACAGTTTCTGTATGCAAGACAAACAAGACAACTTGGAAAACACTGCTCAATTTTGAGGCTCAAGGCACTGTTGTGGGACAGGGACTCTGAGAGGACACCTCTACTCAATTTCTAAGTGCAGTGCAGGCTGGGGACTTTGTGGGCTGCGGGGTTCCAGCAAGAAAGGGAGGTTGGTGTCTATGCACAATGTGGGGTTTCAGTAGACAAGGGAGGAAGCTTGATGGTTGTAGAAGCAAAGCGCATAGTTCCGAGAAGCTAGATGAGGCTAGGTTGCTTGGGAAAATGGCTAAGTGTGAGATGAGTGAAATATATGCAAATATTGATAGGACTTGACTGTGATCACACATGAACACTTAGTGACACAACATAGACCATCTAGAATACTAAGACATACTTTGCTTGATGCAACAACCTTCATGACGTAACTGTGTGAGATGAGTGTGAAACATGTCGATGTGATGACAAGCCCTCATACACGCACAATTCCCTTGAAGCAAGACAACATTCCTTTTACATGATCAACAGCAACCCCTTGTGCCCAAATATGACACATGTTGTATGAAGATGAGAACCTAGACAACTCTTAAGATCAAGGAGAGGAGCTTGAAATCATCAGCTTACCAACAAGCAACCAAGGATAATCTATTATAGGATCCGAGGTAGGCTCCAAAATTTGCATGTTAGCCAAAATTTTGGATGGTGGTTGTAGTCACTACAATAGGTCCCTAATACCCTGATTGGCCTTAGGGCTGCAATCATTTTGATGACTAGGGAAACCATGTTGAATCTCAATCTCTAAGGGGCTTTGAGAAATACCACCATGGTGTTGCAACTTGTAGACATATCAATAGTAGCTCTTCACAGAATCATTGAGGATGTCATGGTCTCCATTGACTCCTGGGAGTACCCTATTGATTTCTTGGTCCTCCAACCCAAAATGAAGTTTAAGGGTTATCCTCTCATCTTAGGAAGACCTTCTTTTGCCATTGATTATGCCTACATTAGTTGTAGGGTTGGGAACATGACTATCAAGAATGGACATTTATCCAAACAACTTGTGTTGTATCCTCCTGCTCAACCTTCTATTGAACATGATTTACCAATATGGTTAGAGGATGAGGAAGAGGATGAATTGTATCCTACAATTCCCTACCCAGTCTGCACTCTAGATATTGTTATAGGAGGGTGACAACTTGATGAAGATGACCTTATTGACCATATCCTTCATAATCAATCTCCCACTCCCATACCAATTGATGAGTTGATGAAAGAATTTGGGAGTAATCGTTGGAATGACTTGTGCTACGTTGACCCAAGTCTAGAACATGTCAAGGTTGTAGAGTTTGGCCCATCGATAACTTTAAATATCAATCCCTCTCTGTCGGCCAAACAAGAAGAACAATATTGGTGACAAGGATCAAACATGCGTGGAGAATTCCAGTGTGACCTGTAATGAAAATGCTGCAGGTGACAACGCTGGTTACAGCGTGGTTTCCAGCAGTGTTAATTCTGGTATTGAGAGCGGTGAAATCATAAACAAAAATGGTATTAAAATCATAATAAATGGCAGCACTGATGCTACAAGAATCATAAATGAGGTAAATGGTTATAAATATAAGAGCAGAAAGAACATAGAAGGTAAAATTATAAGTGATAGCGCTGTTGTTGATAATCAACATGGGGCAAAGTATGTTATTAGGAACCCCAATGTTCCAAATAAGAATGATAAGAGAGTAGTTAATCTCTCATCCATAATGCTCACACCTGAAGAGTTTAATACCCTTAGCAAAGGATTGGGATTCGCGGCCTCTCCCAAGAACATTCAATTTGAAAGCATCATCTGCAACATTGAGAATGGGACTCAGGGCCTTTCATTAAATAATAAGGAGATATTAAGACAGGAATGTTCCCTAGTTATGTTGAAAACTAAGCAGCCAAGGAGTAATTCAAATAAAGAGGGACAAGAGGCTCTTAGATATCTTCGTAATAATGATAAGATATTTGTTTTTAAGGCGGAAAAAGGAGGGGCCACCGTTGTGTTAAATAAGGAAGATTACATTCATAGGATGAATGAACATTTAAACTGTGGGAGTTATAGAAGAATCAACTCCAACCCTATTCCCAAGGTAATAAAACAAGTCAAGAAAGCCATCATGGAAACAAACCTTGAAGATAAAATAAGAAAGAGGTTGATCCCATCCTATGAAGTTATACCTCGAATCTAATGGATTACCAAAAATTCATAAGGAAGGGGTCCCTCTTAGACCTATAGTTAATAGGAGGGTGACAACTTGATGAAGATGACCTTATTGACCATATCCTTCATAATCAATCTCCCACTCCCATACCAATTGATGAGTTGATGAAAGAATTTGGGAGTAATCATTGGAATGACTTATGCTATGTTGACCCAAGTCTAGAACATGTCAAGGTTGTAGAGTTTGGCCCATCAATAAATTTAAATATCAATCCCTCTCTGTCGGCCAAACAAGAAGAACAATACTGGTGACAAGGATCAGACATGCGTGGAGAATTCCGGTGTGACTTGTAATGAAAATGCTGCAGGTGACAACGCTGGTTACGGCGTGGTTTCCAGCAGTGTTAATTCTGGTATTGAGAGCGGTGAAATCATAAACAAAAATGGTATTAAAATCATGATAAATGGCAGCACTGATGCTACAAGAATCATAAATGAGGTAAATGGTTATAAATATAAGAGCAGAAAGAACATAGAAGGTAAAATTATAAGTGATAGCGCTGTTGTTGATAATCAGCATGGGGCAGAGTATGTTATTAGGAACCCCAATGTTCCAAATAAACATGATAAGAGAGTAGTTAATCTCTCATCCATAATGCTCACACCTGAAGAGTTTAATACCCTTAGCAAAGGATTGGGATTCGCGGTCTCTCCCAAGAACATTCAATTTGAAAGCATCATCTGCAACATTGAGAATGGGACTCAAGGCCTTTCATTAAATAATAAGGAGATATTAAGACAGGAATGTTCCCTAGTTATGTTGAAAACTAAGAAGCCAAGGAGTAATTCAAATAAAGAGGGACAAGAGGCTCTTAGATCTCTTCGTAATAATGATAAGATATTTGTTCTTAAGGCGGAAAAAGGAGGGGCCACCGTTGTGTTAAATAAGGAAGATTACATTCATAAGATGAATGAACATTTAAACTGTGGGAGTTATAGAAGAATCAACCCCAACCCTATTCCCAAGGTAATAAAACAAGTCAAGAAAGCCATCATGGAAACAAACCTTGAAGATAAAATAAGAAAGAGGTTGATCCCATCCTATGAAGTTATACCTCGAATCTATGGATTACCAAAAATTCATAAGGAAGGGGTCCCTCTTAGACCTATAGTTAATACCATTGTTTCCCCGACCTATGAATTAGCTAAGTATGTAGCTAAGATCCTAAAACCTCTAGTTGGTAACACAAACTCTTTTATAAAAGACTCAAATGATTTTGTGAATCTTATTAGGAATGAAAGGGTGGATAAAGATGATATTCTAGTAAGTTTTGACGTGGTTTCTTTGTTTACAAAGATTCCTCTAGATGAAGTTGTTCATGTTATAAAGATAACCACCAATCCTGAAACAGCAAAACTTGCTAAATTTGTTTACAGTCCACCTTTTTCAGCTTTCAAGACCATTATTATGAACAAATATCGGGAGTCGCCATGGGTTCTCCGCTCTCACCTATTGTTGCCAACTTATACATGGAGTACTTTGAAATAAAAGCCCTTGACTCATACCCGTTGAAACCAGCTTGGTGGAAAAGATTTGTTGATGGCACAAACTTAAAATGGACTCATGGCAAGGCAGAACTGGAGAAGTTTTTCAATCATCTTAACTCTATATCTCCCGAAATCAAGTTTACTATGGAGCTTGAAGAGGACGGTAAAATCCCCTTTCTTGATGTACTGATCAGTAGAAAGGAGGATGGAACTTTGGGACACCAGGTCTATAGGAAGAAGACTCATACTGATAGCTATCTTCATGCTGACTCATACCATCATCCATCCCAAAAATCCGGCGTCTTAGACACTCTAGTTGTTAGGGCTCTCAGGATTTCTGACCCTGATCACCTAAATGAGGAAATTGAACATTTAACCTCGGTCTTCAAAAACCTAGGATACAAAGGGTTTAGTATTAGAAAAGCTATAAGAAGAGCTCAGGATAAGGTCCTCTCTAAGAATCCTCCTGAAAAAAAGAAAGAGAAAGAAAATTGTGGGAAAGTATACCTTCCATTCATCCAAGGGATTACGGATAAGATTGCAAAATTTTTTAAAAAGAATAACATAAACACTCAATACCGGTGACAAGAATCAGACATGCGTGGAGAATTCTGGTGTGACCTGTAATGAAAATGTTGCAGATGACAGCGCTGGTTATAGCATGGTTTCCAGCAGTGTTAATTCTAGTATTGAGAGCGGTGAAATCATAAACAAAAATGGTATTAAAACCGTAATAAACGGCAACACTGATGCTACAAGAATCATAAATGAGGTAAATGGTTATAAATATAAGAGCAAAAAGAACATAGAAGGTAAAATTAAGTGATAGCGTTGTTGTTGATAATCAACATGGGGCAGAGTATGTTATTAGGAACCCCAATGTTCCAAATAAGCATGATAAGAGAGTAGTTAATCTCTCATCCATAATGCTCACACCTGAAGAGATTAATACCCTTAGCAAAGGATTGGGATTCGTGGTCTCTCCCAAAAACATTCCATTTGAAAGCGTCATCTGCAACATTGAGAATGGGACTCAGGGCCTTTCATTAAATAATAATGAGATATTAAGACAGGAATGTTCCCTAGTTATGTTGAAATCTAAGTGGCCAAGGAGTAATTTAAATAAAGATGGATGGGAGGCTCTTAGATCTCTTCGTAATAATGATAAGATAGTTGTTCTTAAGGCGGATAAAGGAGGGGCCACTGTTGTGTTAAATAAGGAATATTACCTTCATAAGATGAATGAGCATTTAAACTGTGGGAGTTATAGAAGAATCAACTCCAACCCTATTCCCAAGGTAATAAAACAAGTCAAGAAATCCATCATGGAAACAAACCTTGAAGATAAAATAAGAAAGAGGTTGATCCCATCCTGTGAAGTTATACCTCAAATCTATGGATTACCAAAAATTCATAAGGAAGGGGTCCCTCTTAGACCTATAGTTAATACCATTGGTTCCCCGACCTATGAATTAGCTAAGTATGTACCTAAGTTCCTAAAACCTCTAGTTGGTAACACGAACTCTTTTATAAAAGACTCAAATGATTTTGTAAATCTTATTAGGAATGAAAGGGTGGATAAAGATGATATTCTAGTAAGTTTTGACGTGGTTTCTTTGTTTACAAAGCTTCCTCTAGATGAAGTTGTTCATGTTATAAAGATAACCACCAATCCTGAAATAGCAAAACTTGCTGAAATTTGTTTACGGTCCACTTTTTTCAGCTTTCAAGACCATTATTATGAACAAATATCGAGAGTTGACATGGGTTCTCCGCTCTCACCTATTGTCGCCAACTTATACATGGAGTACTTTGAAAGAAAAGCCCTTGACTCATACCCGTTGAAACCAGCTTGGTGGAAAAGATTTGTTGATGACACAAACTTAAAATGGACTCATGGCAAGGCTGAACTGGAGAAGTTTTTCAATCATCTTAACTCTATATCTCCTGAAATCAAGTTTACTATGGAGCTTGAAGAGGACGGTAAAATCCCCTTTCTTGATGTACTGATCAGTAGAAAGGAGGATGGAACTTTGGGACACCAGGTCTATAGGAAGAAGACTCATACTAATAGCTATCTTCATGCTGACTCATACCATCATCCATCCCAAAAATCCGGCGTCTTAAACACTCTAGCTGTTAGGGCTCTCAGGATTTCTAACCCTGATCACCTAAATGAGGAAATTGAACATTTAACCTCGGCCTTCAAAAACCTAGCATACAAAGAGTTTAGTATTAGAAAAGCTATAAGAAGAGCTCAGGATAAGGTCCTGAAAACAAGAAAGAGAGAAAATTGTGGGAAAGTATACCTTCCATTCATCTAAGGGATTACGGATAAGATTGCAAAAAATTTAAAAAAGAATAACATAAACACTCAATTTACAACATGTGGAACAATAAGGCAAATGATGAGGCCGTCAAGGATAACATCGATCATCAACAACTCAAGGGTGTGTACAAGATTGATTGCTCCTGTGGCAAGAGTTATATTGGGGAAACAGGTCGGTCTCTAAGAATAAGACTTAAAGAGCACGAAGTTAATATAAAGAATGGGAGATCCCGTACATCAACCCTTGCAGAACACTCATCCAAAACCAAACATCGTGTGTGTCTAGAAGACGCTAAAATAATTGCAAGAGAGGATAATTATCAAAAAAGAAAAATCAGAGAGGCCATCGAAATTATGAAATTTCCTCAAAACCTCAACGGGGACAATGGGAGTGAGATTAGTGGAAATTGGCTTCTCCTAATTAGACAAATAAATCCCTCGAAACCTTTAGAAGCATAGTATCATAGGTTTTCGATATTTAGATGATTAATTAAATTAATAAATTA
>APFE031287561.1:6164-26740 GCA_000404065.3 Pinus taeda | reverse complement strand
GGCGGGTGGCCACCAATATCCACCTGGATCATTCCTCCCCCCTTAGGAAGCAATGGTCCCCATTATGTTGAGTTCCTCCATGAGATGAGGAAACTTTTGTTGAACTTAGTCCCTGGTGAGCCACTTGCCCTCGTGAAGGAGTTGGCCTGCTTTGACAACTCGATATAGTTGGATCCTTTGTTGTCGGGTGTTCTTGCTCTGCGTGTCCATGATCTGATTAGTTGTGGCACGTTCCATGCAATCTGGATTTAACTATGTAGGTGTGAGTTGTTCTACAATGTCTGATGTGTCTAGCAATGGTGGTAAGTATGGTCGAAGGCGGTCCACATTGAACACTGGGTGCAGGCCAAGGAATGGGGGAATGTTAGGTTCAAATGCCTTGTCTCCCACAGCCTTGGTAATGGTGTAAGGACCATATTGGAGTGGTTTGAGTTTCCAATAGGCTCGGTAAGGCATTCCTTTTGCAAATGCAACCAAACTTTGTCGCCCACTTGAAACTTGTGTGGCACCTGATGTTGATCACGTCGCTGCTTTTACTAGGAATTTCTCCAGAATTTCATCTACTTGTTAGCAGATATGTTGGATGTGCTCAATGAAGTTGTTTTCCTTATCAGTTTCGGACTAGACATGAGCCGAATTTGCCTGAGTAGCTACAAATGGCATGGCCACATCAATGGGACATAGTGGTTGGAATCCCAAGCCCACTTGAAAGGGGCTATGGCTAGTCAAGTTGTGGAGAGCACGGTTATAGTTGTGCTGGACATAGGGGAGGTTCTCATCCCATGTGTGTGGATGCTTTGAGCTGCATATACACAGAATGTGTACAATCATCCTGTTGAGACCTCTGTCTGGCCATTAGTTTGGGGATGGAAAGCTGTGGACTTAGTGAGCTTGGTGTCCAGCATCGACCAAATACTAGACCGAAATGCAGTGAGGAACCTGTTGTCCTGATATGAGATGATAGATTGTGGGATCCCAAAGTGTACCCATAATCGTTCAAAGAAGATTTTAGTAGTGGCTTCTGCTGTGATATTCTTCTTGCAGGCCACCATAATGGCCATTTTGAGAATCTGTCGATGACCACAAAAACACAGTCGTTTCCATGCTTAGTAAAAGGAAGGCCCGACATGTAATCCATAGAGATGGATTCCCAGGTCAACTAGGGGTAGGCAGCATAATATAGAGGCCTTTCTTCTTGATGGTTGGTTTGGCAATGGCACAGGCAATGCAAGATCTAATGTACTTCCCGACATCCTGTTGAAGATTTGGCCAATAGAAATACTTCTGCAGTACTGCCACCATTTTCTCAACCCCGAAATTCCCAGTAGCTTGACTATAGTGTGCTTCCCAAATCATCTTGGCACACTCGCTTGAAGGAACACAAAGGTGACCCAGGTGGCATAACAAGGAATCCTCGAGGTGAAAATCTGGAACATGTTGACCCTCTAAGGGCGTCTAATATGTGTGGCTGAATTCTAGGTCACTTTTGTAGAGAAGTGGCCAATCAGAAATCTCGTGCCCACAAGAGTTAAGCACGGTGTTAACGCCATGATCGGTGATCGGGTGAAGCAATCTAAAACGTCATTGATGTTGTCCTTCTTATACTTGATATTCAAATGGATTTGTTGCAGGAATGTGGACCACTTTTGATGGCGATCATTCTGCAACTTCCCTTACATTTATATGAATTGCAAAGGTCGATGGTCTGTGTGGATGATTGCTTCCTTCCCCAAAATGTAATGCTTCCATTGTTGGCAGGCCTGCATAATGGAATACATCTCTTTGTCATAAGTGGGATACTTCCGGACTGTGTCTAAAAGTGTCTCACTATGATATGCCACTGGATGCCCGTGTTGAGTAAGGGTTGCCCCAATAGCATAGTCAGAGGCATCTGTCTCGACCTCAAATGGTTGTTGCAAGTTTGGTAAGGCGAGCATTGGTTCTGATCAGAGGCGATGTTTCAACTATGTGAATGCCTTCTATTAAGATTCAGACCAAAAAAATATTTCTTTCGCTCCTCCCTTGGTGACTTGACTCAAGGGCCAAGTGATATGAGAGAATCCCAACGCGAACCTGCGGTATAAATTGGCATGACCCAGAAAGTTGCGGAGCTCTATCAGAGTGGTTGGAGTTGGCCAATCTTGAATGACTTGGATCTTGGCTAGATCCACATGCACCCCCCATTCATCAATAATGTATCCTAGATACTAAATTTGGGTCATGCCAAAAGTGCATTTCTCCAAATTGACACATAGCTTGTGTTGCCGGAATGTTTGGGGAACTTGTCGGATGTGATGGAGGTGCTCTTCCCAACTCTGGCTAAAGATCAGGATGTCATCCAAGTAGACCACTACAAATGAGTTGGTGAATGCTCGCAAGATGTCATCCATCAGGCTCATGAAGGTTGTAGGAGATTTCGTCAACGCAAAAGGCATAACCAACCATTCAAAAAGGCCCTCCTTGGCTTTGAAGGCAGTCTTCCACACATCGGAGAGTTCGATTGGTACCTGGTGATATCCTGACTTCAAGTCGATCTTGCTGAAATATTTTCCCCCTTCAATTCGTCCAGAAGGTCATCAATTCGTGGGATCGAGTACCTATTCCTGATAGTGATCTAGTTCAGCACCCAACAGTCAATACAAAGTCTCCAAGTCCCATCCTTCTTCTGTATCAACATGATCGGGCTCCCACGGGATGATGAAATTAGTCGGATGTGACCTTCCTATAGCAGTTCCTGAATCTACCTCTTGATTTCACCATTCTCCAGAAAAGAGCGCTGATAGATTGGTCCATTGGGTAGTGGTTCACCTGGGGTCATATTGATGGAGTGCTTGACCTAGCAGTGAAGAGGCACCCCTGTGGGGGAGGTGAAGATGTCCTCGTACTCCTCCACGACCGTGTTCATATGTTGTTGTCATGTAGAGGGGCCCTGTTTGGAGGTCGTGGCCACTGTCTTCTTCTTTCCTTGAGGGTTTATCATCAGGAAAACAAATTTCCTAGTTTTGGAAATGATCTTACTGCATTGTTTTGGAGTAACCAAAGAGATGGCGGTAGGCAGTGCTACCGCTAGTATCCTGTACAACTTATTTCCCAAAGTAATAATAACAGCATGAGGCCTTGACTCATACATAGCTTATCACTTCCACAAGTATGGTTGGCCTAATAATACATCACAAACATCAAGGGGAGTAACATCACACAATACCTCATATATGAAGGGCTTGATGTTGTATGGAAGGCGACATTGCTAGCTCACGCGAAGATCTCGTCCTTGGTGAAGCCACGCCACTCGATGGTGTACGATTGTGGATTTGTTGTGGTCAGAAAGCCCAGCCATTTCATGACTCTGCTGAAATTAGTTTCTTTTGGCTCTCGCTTTCGACAATGAATTATAGCAGGGAACCATTTACCCACATCTGGGAATGGAAGATGCACTCCTCCTCCTCTGGATCTTCGAGTTCCTCCTTCTGGATATTCGTGGTGGCAATGGTGGCATTGGGCTCTGCATCGATAATCTGCTTCCCTTTGTCATTCCCCTTATTAGGTTCTAACTTAGAGTTGGAACATGCATCTGATTCTGTAGACTTTAGCTCAGCCACTAGTGACTGCTTGGCCTGACACTCACTTGTGTTGTGAGTGGAGCTCTGATGGAACTCACACCACTTTACCATGTCCTTCTTCAAGTTCGTGGTGTTGTTATTTTCTTGTGGTTTTGGTGGGTCGTCCTGGGCCACCCCGCTTGGCTTTATCCTTTGTTCAGCGGTTTGGGGTCACTTTTCCCTTGCTTCGTATTTGTAGGTCCAAAGTCTTGCTTCTTCTGTTTAAACTTTTGCTCAATCTTGACAGCGTATCGGTACGTCGTGCCGAGAAAGGAGATGTCCAAGAACTCCATCTCATCCTGGATGTACCTGTGTAGGCAGCTGTGGTATTTAAGTACCAAATGCAGCTTAGAATCCTTGATACCCAACTTTGTGTGAAGGGTATGAAAAATATTGGTAAACTTCAACACGTCTTGGTCCCTTCCTTGCCGCAGTGTGGTCCACTTTATGTATTTATCCTCATAGCTTCTAACAGGGTAGTACTGCTCCTTGATGCCATTCTGGAACAAATTCCAAGTGGGTGCGGCTAAAAAAAGTGAGGGCATACTTTCATCCTTCTGCTTGTAGTAGGTTTCCCACCAGTCCTTGACGTGGGGGGCGGCTTTGAGAAGATCAAAAGTAATATTTTCCCGACGGGAAAAATAATGAACAAAAAAATACCCTTCTAGTAGATTTAACCATTTATCTACAATGTCTACATCTATTTGACCCTCAAATATAGGAATGTCAAATTTAACGTGTACCTTAAAGAGTGTGGCGCTTCTAGAGTAGCTACTGGAAGTATATGTGTTGCCCCTGGGTAGCCACTGAAGGATCTGGGCAAAGTTGTCCATCATCGCGTTCCTTTATCACTCAAGGGCCTCTTCGAGCAAGATTTTGATAGGATCTCCTGCCCCCTCATCTTTCTTTTCATCTTCCATGGGAGGCTGTCGGGATTTGCGAGGTTGGTCTTGTAAAGGTTCAACCAGTTCAAGCCCTAACTCCTTATATCCCGACCTCATTGGGGACATGCAAAGAAAAACAGAGAAAGAGTAGACTGATCTGATACCATTGATCCAGATTTAAACAAGAACGCAACAAATTACAGATATGACCATAAATAAAGAGATGCAATAGAAATAATACTTCATTTCAGTGATGTAAAATACTGAAATATGCTTACAAACAAAAATGGAAATAAACTAGCTCGGGCGTTGGTAGCTTATCTCTGAGAAGAGATGTGGCATCTACATGCCTCTGAACTGTCTTAAAATGAGGCTTGAAGGCCTATTTATTGGTTAGAAACAATGGAAAACCCTAAACATCCAAAAACCTAACCCTATGAGATGAAGCGCCAAACTATGGGCCTCATTTTGCTACATCAACTTCCCGGGGTCGTAACTTTGGTATACGATCTTCGTTTGACGCACATGATACCTCGTTAGAAAGATATATCCGAGGACTACAACTTTTGAGTGAGAAAGATTGATCCATGGACCCATGTTGCTCCCATTTTTCCCAAAAAAACGTCGTTTAGGGCCTCAAAACAGCTCCGGAAGTTCAAGACCCGAAAAACTGGCAAAAATAGTAAATTGTGCTACAAATAATGAAACTGAAAAATTGAAAGAAACAATGGTGGAGGTCCAAGTGGAATAGGTGGGTAATATCCACCTAGATCATTGCAGGTTTGTGTTGATCTGCGGGGGAGGGCACCTCTTTAATCTCCATTTTGGACTTCTCCATCTTCTCTTTTCATCCCTCAATTTTTCCCCCACCTTCCTTCACTCTCTCAACCATCATCTACCTCTTCATTCCCTCAAGACATCATATCCACCCTAAAAAGTATCTTGGAACCCCTCCTGTAGCATTACAGGTCCTCTTGTAGCATTACAGGTCCTCCTGTAGCATTGCAGGTCCTCTTGTAGCATTATTGGTCCTCCTGTAGCAATACATGACCTCCTGTAGAAGCACCTATAGCAGGCTTGTAGCACCACTTTTCTTCACCTTCTTTGCTCCCCACTTTAACCTTAGCAAAATCAAGATGAATAATGACCCCAAGTTGTGATTTGATGATCAAGAGAAGCTCCCAAACCACTCCAACCATTCTTTTTCCTCACTACAAAACATAGTAGAATTAGTATTTTTCAATCGCAAGCATGATACAAGTTAGATTTCTGATTTTTAAGAAAATGTGAAATAAATAGATGATACATGCAATTGTGTTGCTGATTTGATGAATTATGCAAGATAGAGTAGCTTTCCTTTTGCAAGTAGATTAGCCCTTTTCCTTTCATGAAATGATTAATTAGCATCTACAGGTTGAACAAGTGGCATTTTCACTTTCATAGCTAAAATCATTTTTCAATTGTGCTTTCATCAACAAGCTTTCACTATAGTTCAATAGGAGGAATGGTCTTTGAACACCTTGATATAAATTCATGAATGAGGGTGGCATGAGTAGAATCTAACCTATTGTGCATATAGCACTATCACCTCTAAGTTTGTATGAACCTCGGGTTGATAATTTGAGTTGAGGAGCCCTTGGGAGTTGCAACATTCTTGGTGCAATACGAGGGCTCACCAAAATGTATGGACTAATAAGTTTTGTTTCAACTATGTGGAGAGGGCATAGGGCCTTCTCAGTGATTCTTAGATTAATCTCAAACTTTTATGATCAGATATGCATTCATGACCTATAGCTAACGTGTTTTCCATGTGTTTGATGAAATGTTTATTACGTTTTAGGCAGTCTAGGTCAAATTCTACCTTCAAATTTGTGTATTTAGCCTTGTTTTCATGTCATCAATGATTCTGAAAAGTCTTAGGAAGTTTTAGGAAATTGTATGGAGGCTAACCTAGAATTGAGGCTCAAATATCGAGACTTCACCCTCTCAACTGAACATTTTGGGTCACAACCGCACTCAGGAAGGCTTGTGAGTGCAGTGGGAGGCCTTCAATTGCATGGAGGCCTTGTCATGCATGCAGTTGGGGGTTAAGTTCTGTGAAAAGTAGCTGCAGCTCAAGGTTTTGTCACTTGGGGTGGTCCTTTGGCCCATGAGTTTATTGTAGCCCTAAGAAATGCTATGAATTGTCAGTCAGTGGTCATGTCATAGTAACTCTTCATCTCATGTTTACCCTGGCAGGCCAATGACATTGGGTAAATATGGGGGGGAGGTGGGGGGGTTACAATTTCATCTACTTCATGATTCAATAGTGTAGCTGACAATTTCTCCTTGAAACAATAAATTAATCGAGGAAATCCTTTTAATTCCCTTTCATTATTGCTCCTAGTTTTCACGGTTCCTTGAAATATCACTATGTAGTTATCCTCATTCTCCTTCATAAATGAAATGGCTGATTATTTTCCTTAAGTACAGGATGTGGCTTTAATAGTCTATATTAATAAATTAAATTGTTCTCCAATAGAATTTCTCAATATCCTTCAATGAAAATGTGGTTGACTTCAAATCATATAAAAGAAAGGTTGTTGGGGAAAACGCAACATTTCTGAATCTAGAATAACTGCAACATTGAGATCAGTTTGTACAAAATGAAGTTGTGCAAGAAGCAGGTTCCAAATATAAAAGAATAGTGCTAATTTTTTTTTAAGAAACATAACATAGGAAAACCATTGAATCTAGAATAACTGCAACAATGAGACCAATTTGTACAAAATGAAGGTGTGCAAGAAGCGGGTCTAAGATCCAAAAGAAGAATGTCAAATTTTTGTTAAGAAACATAGCATGGGAAAACCATTGATAATCGATAATTTGAATAAAAGTCACATTTTTCACTTTTATATTTAGAGCACTAGCGTTGTATTAAACCATTAAGGATCTACCATATGGTTTTGGTTTTACCAACCACTGCATATTTACAGTAAATTCCTTACAATCAGTGAATTCAATGCCTCCATATTTATACATCGCATATACATTATACAATGTATATTTATACAACGCATTGTTGTTCATTTAATGTTTTTCTTATCAATCGCATACATGGATCATACACAAACTCTACAAATCTCAGTGACTGACAGAGTGTGTAGTACATTCATACATCCAAGACCTCATTAATTCAATATATAAGAAGATACACTTGATTTTTCCATAAGTGCATAGTGCTCGCCTAAGGAATTTTGGTGGCCATGCATGTCAACAAGGATATGTTCAAGTACTGTAGTGTAGTGGATATAGATTCATTCATGGTTTTTTGGGATTAGAGTCCATTACTTATTGATTTGTTCTATTGTCTAGATTGACAAATTATATTTTATTTTCCACATGCACCCACAAACAATGTAATATTTCATTTCTTTAATGGTCATATCGTAATTCATTGTACTTACAACAACAACACTAGCTTTATGGTGCTCGTTTCAACTCTCGACACATTTTTTAACAACTTTAATGGGTCTAAGCTTAGTTTTTTTAAGCAAAGTGGATATTTTGTATTATATTATAAGACTAGAAATCATAGCCATCTCCATTTGTTAAATTATGAAACTATGGTCAAATTCCACTTTGGACAGATTATTTGATGGATATGATTATTTCATTGAATTCCTCTTTTCAAGAGGACCAAAATCGACCTAAAGATCATCAAATTTGGATAAGGGAAAGTGTACTTATGAAGAAAAGCCCACATATGCATATTTGGACAGGTCGACCTTAATGGTAAATTTGTCACCCTTGGAAGCCTATAAATACAAGTGACCTCAAGCTCATTTTCACATCACCAAACATCTTCTTCTTCTCTTCTTCATTGATTTATTCACATGGATCTAAGGATGGGTTGCCAAAAGAAGTTTGCAAAGGTCTGAAATTACAGGGTCTGAAGCTCACATCTGTTTCTAGGGCTTTGGGCTACAATCGTTGGCTTATCACAGGAAACATTTGACCACATTATCTGGCTTGTAGGCTTATGGGAGTGACTAGAATCCTTCAGTCACTCACACAACTCCTCCTCCATTCAACTAGGGAGTTTGACTGAGATTTGACCGCTGACCGAAGTTGACCACAATTGACCACAGATAGGGAAAGTTGTCTCTGATATATTTTGATGTTGGAAACATATTTCTGAATGTTATTGGATTGTTTTTTCTAGATGATATTGTATTGGTCTCATTGTACTCTATGCTAAACATTTTATGACAAACTAATAGAAGAAGAATTTCAAAGGGTTTTCCCCCTATTGGGGTTTTTCCCTGGTCTTTGAAAAAAATTGGTGTCTCTTATTGATGTGTTGAATATCTCCTTTGTCATTTCATTTATTGTTCTATCTTCAATTATTGTAGATGATTGCAAATACTAATTGTTATTGGAAATATTGTTAATTGAAGTATTGAATTAGACTAAAGTAATTGATACAACATAGAACAAACTAAAAATTTAACATGTTATCGGAGCTAAGGTGAAGAACAAGCCCAAAAGGAGATAAGCATTGAAGTAATCATTTTTAGGAAAGTTTAAGGAGCCAATCTAGCCAAGTCAATATGTCTTCCTTCTTCAAGGAAAATGAGAAGTTGGGTGACTCATCCAATTTTGCTGCATGGAATGTCAGGCTGGAGATCATAGCTGACAACAATGATGTTTTGGAATACATTCAAGGAAAAGTAACTAAGCCTCTGGAGAATTCTTTCGTTGTTTCCAAGAACAAATACAAGAAAGGTGAGTTGAAATCAAAGCAAATTATAGCTTATGGTTTACAAGATAATTTAATTGCTTATGTTGGAAATTTGAGGAAGCCTAAGGACATGTATGATAAGATAGCTAGCATGTATGAAGGCAACAATTTGAATGAAATAATCTCCTTGAAAGATGAACTCAAAGACACAAAGATGAATAAAGGAGAATTTGTGTAATCCTACATTATGAGGATATCTTGTCTTAGAGATCAATCACAAAGAGTTGGGGAATTTGTGCCTGATAGGGAATTGGTAATTGTGACTCTAAGAGGTCTTCGTCCTATTTGGGAAACCTCTATTACTACTATAAGTAATAACAATATCCTCCCATCATTTGATGAAATTGTTGAAAAGCTCACTCAAGAAGAATAAGAAGAAAGGAAAAGGAGGTCCATCAAATTCAAGAATGCTTCCTCCTCGAAATCCAATTAGAAGGAAGGAATTATTTCACATTGAATGCTACAGTTGTCATAAGAAAGGTCACTATGCTCGAGATTGCCCCGAGAAGAAAAATGGACCACGTTACAATACTAGAATTAACAACAATAGGTTCAATGGTCAAAGAAGGAGAGATGATAAAAGGAATTATCGTAATGGAAGAGATGAAATAAGAAGAAGAGATGCTCCAAGCAATCATGAACAAGATAATCATCCACAAAAGAAGTCAAAATTCTCCATGTATGAAAGTAACGTTGCGAATCAATCTGAATGTATTATTATTTATGCCCTTAATAGTTCATCTCCTTCGGATTCATGGGATAGTTAGTTGATTGATAGTGGGGCCACTCATCACTTCTCTAGTTATAAGGAAGTCCTCTCTAATTTGGTAGAGAGGAATTCAAATTTGAAAATAATTCTTGGAGACAACTCCACTCATCCCATCAAAGGCTTTGGGTTCGTCAAATTTCATTTGAATTCTGGGCAATATATTTTGGTCCATGATGTGATGTATGTGTCAATATTGAAGAATAATTTGGTATCAATATCTACTTTGGAAGAAAAATGGATGAGGGTTGCCTTCATCAAGGAAAAGGTTCTTACTTGTCCTATTGGATCACCTATGAGAAATGCATTCACATTGGGATTAATATATGAAGGACTCTACAAGGTTACTCGAATACCACTTCTAGCATTGGTCCATGATACTAATCATCTAAGCGAGCTATGGCACTGAAGATTGGCCCATTTACATTATGATGCTCTTCCGAAATTGGAGAAATTGATCTCAGGGATTCCCAAGGTTCAAGCCCATCATGATGGAGTATGTCCAGGTTGTGCCAGTGGAAAGAAGACAAAGGGACCATTCCCCTCCAATGAGAACAAGGTAAATGATATCCTCCATCTCATTCATTCTAATATATGTGGTTCAACTCCCATGCATTCTATTGGTGGGCATATCTACTATATCACCTTCATTGATGACTTCCCAAGAAATACATGGATATATTATTTGAAGCATAGGATGAAGTCTCTGAAATGTTCAAGGAGTTCAAATCTTTGATTGAAAATCCAACAGGGAAGAAAATCAAAATATTCAGGTCTAACAATGGTGGAGAGTACATATCAAAGGAGTCCATTGATTTTTGCAAGAAGGGATGTATCAAGAAAGAGACAATTGTGCCATATACTCACAAACAAAATGGAGTGGTTGAAAGAAAGAACAGTTCCATTATAGAATTTGTTTGTGCCATGCTCCATGATAAAAAGTTGTCAAACTTCCTTTGGGGAGAAGCAACAAATGTTGTCGTACATGTCTGAGATAGGGTACCTCATCAAGCATCGGACAACAAGACCCCCAAAGAAGTGTTCATAGGCATTAAGCCTGATTTTGGCCATCTCTGTATTTTGGTTGCCCCGAATATTTTCATGTGCCAAAGGATGAAAGAAACAAGCTGGAGGCCACTGGAAGAAATGGTGCGTTTGTTGGATATTGTGAAAATTCTAAAGCATTTAGAATATATATTCTTGGTCAAAGGAAGGTTGAAATTAGCAGGGATGTTACATTTGATGAAGATTCCACCCTTGGAAAGGTGAGGGACCTTCCTCTACCTCCTCCTCCTGAAAATAATGATGATATTGATATTTTAGATGGTCCTTTTGTGCCCAAATCTGAGACAGATATTGTTGATGATCCCATGGAGCCCATGAATCCCTTAGATCCTCCTCCATGTGATCCTCCTGCCAAGAAGAGGCCACATTTTCTTCGTGATACTTTATAGGATGATGAGAGACGTGTTCCCATTCAAAGATCATTGAGAGAAAGAAGGAAGCCTTTCAGGTACTAGGGATATGTTGCAACCATGAACATTATGATTCAAGTCGAACCTCCCACATTCCAAGAAGACCTAAAGTAACAAGTTTGGAAAGATGCTATGGTTGAAGAATATAAATCGATTATGAAGAATGATGTATGGGATGTTGTGCCGAGACCAAAGGGGAAATATGTGGTCACATCAAAGTGGTTATTCAAGATCAAGCATGAATTTTATGGTAGTATTGAGAAATACAAGGAAAAATTTGTGGCTCGAGGATTCTCCCATAAAGAGGGAGAATATTATGATGATATATTTGCACTTATGGCTCGATATACAACCATTCGTTCGATAGTTGCATTTGACGCAAGTCAATGATGGACCTGTCAGCAGATGGACGTGAAGATTGCATTCACCCATGGCATGTTACAAGAAGAAGTGTACATTGAGCAGCCACGGGTATTTGAAATAGAGGATCGAAAGTCACATGTTTGTAGGATGAAGAAGGCATTGTATGGTTTTAAGCAAGCTCCCAGAGCATGGTACGCCCTCATAGACAGTTATTCGGTGAAGCTATGATTCACAAGAAGTAATGTTGATCCCAACCTCTACTTCAAGTTACTCCAAGTTATTTCATTGATTTTGGTTTTATATATTTAAGATCTATTCTTGACAAGTAGTGAGTCCCTATTGATCAAGTTTAAGAGGGAGCTAGCCTCTGAATTAGAGATGAAGGATATTAGACTCATGCATTACATTCTAGGCCTTGAGGTGTGGCCAAGGCCTGGTGAGATTTTCCTCTCACAAGAAAAATATGTTGTGAAGTTGTTGCAAATATTTGGAATCTCAGAATGCAAGTCCCTACCCACAATGATGGAAATGAACTTCAAGAAGTTATGTGGAGAAGCTGTAGGACCTGATTTGGTGAATCCATTCGAGTGTAGATAGTTGATTAGGGCTCTGATGTTCCTAGTAAACACACATCTAGACATGTACTATGTAGTGAATATGTTGATTCAATTCATGATGGAGTCTCCATAAACATTGGATCGCTGCCAAAAACATTTTGAGATATTTGCATGGGACGATCACACTTGGTCTGAGATATTTTGTCGGAGATGTTTGACTTCATGGATACACCGATGCTGACTAGGAAGAAAAGGTTGTCGATAGGAAGAGTACGTCTGGATGTTGTTTTAGCCTTGGATCCTCCATGGTATCTTAGATGAGAAGGAAGCAAAAGTCCATAGCATTGAGCACCACCTAGGTAGAGTATATTACTACTAACATGGCTAGTTGTGAAGCAGTTTGGTTGAGGAAGCTCTTTGGAGAGCTATTTGAGAAGTTCCTAAACACTACAGTGATATATTGCAACAACAAGAGTGGGATTCATTTGGCAGAGAATCTCATATTTCATGATAAGTCCAAGCACATAGAGATCTAATATCACTTCTTTCGAGACATGGCGCAGAGAAGAGCTATTAGACACCATCACATACCACAAATGAGCAGATTGCAAATATTCTCACCAAAGATTTGTTGAAAGGGAAGTTCTTGGTCCTTAGAGAGCAACTTGGACTAATGGATGTGACCCCTCCTGATAAGGGGCATCACTAATCGAGGACATTGAGCCATCTCTTCCACCTTGTTTGAGCTCCCAAGGTGCAGAATTGAGATAAAGGGCTATTAGGGTTGAGGGATCTTTGGACAATAGGTTATCATCTCTATCTGTTACCCATAAGGTTGGAGATGTTTCTCCTCTATGTTGGTATTTATATAGTATACCCCAGTTACCATCATACCCACAAGTCAGGCTTGTTGGGATTGTCCCTCCTCGTCTCGCCAATGGATTGAGGGGGCTTGGGGCATGCGATCCTTACCTTTTGTAAGTTGTGTATCTAACCCAACCTCGGATTATGATCCAAGTGTTCTACCACATGAATATTGAGGGTCATTTTCGTGAAGATCAATAGGAAATAGGATTGGTTGAGATGTGCTTCCCTATATCACCTATTTCTCAATATTGGGTCAGAGATATTTATCTCCCCCATGAGATTTCGGGATGAGATGTACTCCGTGATGCGGTTTCAGATTGAGATCTGCTCTCCAATGATGTAGAGGGTGGCAGTGTTAGCTCCCTGATGATTCCTCTTCTTTATGTTAGGGTCCTATAATTTTTATAGGGTTTCCTAATTATAGTTGATCATTATTATGTTTGAGATGTTGTAAATAATATTTACTCCTGCAAATTATTCCAAAGAGACACCAAGTAACAAGATTTAAGGATATTTTTGCATGTGAATGTTTGGATCAGATTCTCAGAAGCAGCTTTCCAACAATATATCATGAACTCAAATCTAATTCATGTATCAAAGGCAGGAGCAAGTTGAATTCTTCACCACAAAACAAAGAAGAAGGCATAAGTGAGAAATCACTTATTTTGAATTATTAAAATTAATTAAAAAAATAAATGAATAATCCAAATTCTAAAAAACATGAAAATTTTGTTTATTCATTCCAAAGTCCAAAAGTCAAAGGGCCCACCCTGCACCCATGCATTAATTCCCCCAACGTTAAAAGCATAGGGATATGTGCATATTATGACGATTATGAATATGTTTCGTATCCCCTAGCCCCTCCAACATTTAACCAAAGGGGGGTCCGAAAAGTGGTTTTCACTTTTACTGTAAGACAGATGTCACCCTAGCCCCTCCGACATTTAACTAAAGGGGGGTCCAAAAAGTGGTTTTCACTTTTACTGTGAGATAGATATCACCCTCAAAGTGGTTTTCACTTTTACTATGAGCCCCCTCCCCCTAAACCTCTTACTTCCTACCCCACAGAATCCATTTAATGTTTTGCTTTGAATTTTATGGATGGATTTCATGCGATTATAAAACAAATAGCATGTGGATTGGAGGCTAACTAAAGGTTATGTGGATGGAAATGCTAAATAAATGCTATGTGGATGGAAATGCTAAGTAAATGCTATGTGGATGGCAAGGCACATTCATGGGTGTAGGAAAATAAATTCATGAGAGACAATAAGAGGGAAATTTTGCAATCATATGCTCATGAAAGTAATGCACAAGTGAGAAAAATAGGGAGCTTCATGTAAAAGATCCTTACACATAAGAGAACAAGTAAAAATGAGTTTTTACTAAGCAAGATAGTTTTGTTTTTACAAAGATAAAAGTCAAAACAAATGTTTTACTAGCCATGGATTTACAAAAAAACAACACATGGTTTTGCAAATTCATCCAAAGATTGACAGGAGTAAAAGGAAATTTACAGGGGAAGGTAAAAGGAGAAACATGGCATGGTTTTTGAAAACAACACATGGGTTTCAAAATCCATGGGAAGAGAAACAATACATGGATTTAGAAAACAACCCAAGGAATTCATAAATCATTTCAATAAATACTTTGAATTATGAATTTCATTTAAATATTTGGAAATATTAATTTAAATATATTATTTAAATCCAAATACTTTGTGACAAAACAAAGTAATTAAAAGAGGGTGGATAAGACAATGCACATGATAGCAGCGAGATAAACAAGGACAACAGTGCATATTCAGCCCAACATTTCAAAACAGAATGCAATAGAAAGATAGACAACACAAACATCTCCCAGCAAGACAAACAACATTGCTCATTCAAAGGCCCAGTCACCACCAAAATGCCCAAAAACAACAGATTTCGAGTAGTCAGTAAACCAATTCCATATTTGAATGCACAATACTTGCACGCAGTTTAGAGTTTCTAACAGGAAAATTAGAGATATTTTCTTATTTTTAGTTTATTATGCAAGATTTCTCTAGAAATAGCCACAGTTAGCAACAATTCACTTTAAAGGTGGAACATAAAATCATAAATAGTATAGACTTCCTATTACTTAGTTGTATTTTGGGAAATATCTACATGTTGTTGGTAGATATTGTTTGTAATCATTTTTATTCAGATTTTCCTGAGATTATTAGAGAATATTTTGTAAATAAATTCCTTTTTTGGGATTTGATATTAGTTTAGCAGAAGATCTTAGGATATTTTGTAGTTATAATACTTCACTATTTGAAGTATTAAGGGTTGATTTCCGAATGTAATTTTTATTGCATATTGTATATTTTCAAGTACTGAAGAACCAATAATACAAGGACCTTTCACAGGATTCATGTGGTGTACTAAATTGTGATGTGTCTCTTCTATCTATTTGTTGAAACATTTTTTTTTCCTTTCTCTGTTATTCTAAATTTCTGAATTAATCAACAAAAACTGTGATAAATAAGATTTGTTACTCAAAGCACCCTATTTTGGTTGTTGATAATTTTAATGTTTTCCACTGAAGTCAGATTAATGAATTATTAATTTCTCCTTGATTTCTACTTAACCTTAAAGTTATGCTATTCCACAATTCATTTAATTTCTGAAAAGGTCCAGTTAGTGCAACCTACCTTGCCCTATGAGAACTTCTATAAAAATTCATGCAAAACTCCAATTTAGTTTATACACTCCATAGCCCAATGGAATTATAACACTCAATTGAACCAAACCTTTCAAACAAAACAAGCAAGTACAAGCATAACTAGCCTAAAACTTACACTAAAAACAAAGCTAAATTAAACAGAGAGATCCCTCTCTGAAGCTGGTAGGGCTAGATTCTGACTTCCAAAGTGGTTTTGATGATGTCCTATGTGTTTACTCCCTCAACGTAAAAAATACAGAACGACAACATAGTGGCAACCATGCTGAGAATCTGAAAGTTTCAGGTTCCTAAGAAAAGTATATCAAGTTCCAAATTTGATTACTAATGGTTGACAGTGATCATACACAAGAAGGTTGAATCATCCACCTGGAAACTCCACATAGTTTTAGTTCAATCAAAAGACTCCATGATCCAGGTGGATCTTCAGACACAATGGCATGGAAATGCTCGAAAATCAAAGTGTTTGGAATGATGTTGACACAGGACCAGAGCGTAGAACTAGTCTTCCTAATCACAGAGGTGCAAACGGTTCATCAATCTGAGTCCGGATGATGAAGTTATCATGAAAAGAGTTGCCTTGGTTCCTTTGAAAAAATGAGGTTTTTCTCATAAAAATGGACTTGAAGCCTTTATAAGGCAAATCACATCGAGAATCATGCAAGGGGCAGACTTTAAGACCCCCGATCAGCGATTGTCGATATATGGAGTTGGAGAAGTCAAATTGGCGATATCGGCTCTTGCAAATTGGTGATGGAATGTCGGCATCGGTGGATCAGGTCGGTGAAACCCAAGGCACAAGACCCGGACCTTTGGGCCGATTGCGATTGCGATTAGCAATCGCCGACATCGGTGATCGGAAATATCAGCGTTGGTGATCGGCAGATGCCAAAGGTAGGATCCTTGACTGCAGCGATTGTGATAAGCGATAAGCACGGACCCGATGGGAATTATAAGACCGATTTAATAAAATTTGAGATCCGGTCTTTTATGTTTTGGTCGGATTTATCAGTTTTTTAGTGTATTTCTATTTTAACAAAAAGAAGGCTATTCCAAGGATTTTGTTGCACCAACCAATGCTTCTATGCAAATGGCTTCCATTATAAACAAAACAAACACCCCGATTTCAAAGCAACCCTATCCCAAACATGTTATAAAACACGATGGACACAGAGAGTCGGGACAGGCGAGAGGCGAAAGGCTGCTTAACAAAGGCGAAGAGGCTGTGTGGCAGAGAGTCGAGGCTGAAAAGGGGAATGCCCGATAGCTTGTGTGCATGAAGAGGCCCGAGAGCCTAAGTGCCAGAGAGCCGAGGCGAGAGGCTGCACGACAGAGATAGCTTAACAATGTTGTGAATTATGTAGAGAAGCCAGAGCAACGCTTGAACTCCACAGGGTCATATAGCTACAAAGAAGCATGAAACCAAAGAACACTTGAAATTCAGGCAGATCGCAGAGCTGCAGTGATAAGCCAGAGCACTACAAATCCAGATAGCCATAGAGCTGTAGAGCGAGAAGTCCAGAACAGTTATTCTTCTTTTATCAATTCTTCTTCTTGCAACCAATGTTGTGAAATTGATATTCAACAAGCTTCAGCATTTTATTGACAGCTATGTGTCAGATGTCCACATTCTTGTGCAAGAAACCATCTTCTTTCGTCGATGCCTTGAGATCGATGGTCTGAGCAGCTTCAACAGTGATAAATCCACTTCTTCAGAAGGCTCGTGGTGTGAGGTATATGATTATTGTTCATGTACTTCTTCTTTTACATTATGCTACAGGGATCCTTGACTGATATTGATGCAGGATCTTGTTTATTTCATGTTGTCATGATTCCTTGCTTCATGTTATGCGAAATCTTTTATGTGATGTACTTGTTGTCATAACTCATCATGTTATGTTTTGAGATCCCGTGTTGTATGTTGTGGGGATACTCTTGTTGTCGTCATGCATGTGTTTTGCTTTGACATCCCTTTTGTGCCATGTTGGCGGGATGCTCACCATGCATGTTTTTGTATCATACTGATAGGAGTCTTTTTATTGAGAGTTCTAGTTGTGGAACATCGCTTAGAGCCACTCCTGCGTGAGGGAATTTTTCCTTGTATGATCCAGACATCATCTCTATGTACATCACCATTATTGATAGCACTTAATGTAGCATCCTACACCATCTTGACACCGGGGCCCGGAGACATAGTCCCTCCTGGACGAACTTCGTTATCACGTCTTGAGTTTTCATGTGCTGATGATTGTTATGTTCCTCTTCTTAACGACATGCAGATGTATTCATTGATGTTCTTTTAAAATGCAATTTTAACACATCACGAAAGTAAAAGGTCTTGGAATGGTCCTTCTTCACACCCAGACCTGGATTAAGTGGTATCAAAGCGGTCTTTGCGTTGATGTGAATTGCAGCATGAACAATGGAACGTGCAATGACAGAGGATGAAATAGCAATGTGCGAGACCATGCTCGAAATTTCCAAGAAAGTGGAAATTGTGTATGAAACTCTACAGAAAGAGACGAAGGAAAATGAGCGACTATGGCTTCAGTTGCAAGCCACAGAAGAGGCCATGGAAGAACTGAAGCAAAACAAGCAGAATCTTCAAACAGAGAATGATGAGTTGAAGATGCATCTACATGAAGAGAAAAAGGAAAAATAAAGTTTGCTACGACAACTGCAAGCAAAGGACGAGGCCTTGGAAAAGCATCAGCGAGACTCATCTGAGGTAAAAAGTAGTTCTCCATCTTCATGTATGTTTCCTGATGATGATTTCGGTGTGTTTGAAAATCACACCACAGGAATTGGCTCCAAACAGTTAAAGAGAATGGGGTAAGAAGGAAAAGGCTTGGGTGTTAATGGACAAGGCGTTGTCAACCCCATCAAAGTAGAGGAATTACCTCGTCAAGCGAGACTTGGGTATGTCAGGAAAGAAGTTGGGGAATGCGCTGAGACAGTTAGTGAACCACCAACGATGGATGATGAGCAGCCCTCATCAGTTATTTCCAAATCGAAAGAGAAGATAAAAGGTGTTGATTTCCTTTCGATTTCATCTTCTCATAGTATGATGTCTATTGGAGATTTGGAGATCCCAATTACAAGGACAAACATGAGGCTCCTTACAAAGATGAGGCACGAGGAGAAAGAGTTTGGTGTTAATAACCAAGGCATTACTCAACCTTTGGAGGTTGTGCATTTTAGGCCCCTATACTACTAGTGTAACCCCTTATTGTTATTAGTACAACCCCCTTATTATATCGTTTTACCCATTTAGTCCCCATATTGTTACTATTGTACCCCATAGAAGCCCACTATTGTTATTATTGTGCCCTTACATTATTATTGTTATGTCGGCTCTAATTATATTGTGGCCCCTTAGACTCCTATATATAGAAAGGAGGTCTTGTCATTTGTATCATCGAAGAATTTTTCATTTTTGTAATGTAAAGGAGGTTTCCCCCTCGAAGAGGCTTATTTCTAAGGCGTTAATATATCTTTTCTATCTTTTTGGTGAGCTGGTTTCATAACATTTGGTATCAAAGCTTTGGATTCTAGGGTTTCACTGCTCCAAACAGGTCATCATGGCATTTGCACTACAACTTTTTTTATGTGATGTTTCAAAAGCTAAAAAAAAAAAAACCCATTTGAGAAGAAATTGCACTGAACCTCGGGTCCGAATTTCATATCTTGTCTCACTATATTTTTGGAGATATGATCTGATGAATTTAGGGCTTTTGCAAGCTCTATAATTTCATCTAAAACAGGTCATCGTAGAATGTGCGCTATAACTTTTTCATTACAAAGTTTCAGAAGCTAAAAAAAAAAAAAAAAACCCATTTGAGAGGAAATCAGTCTGAACTGTGACTCTAAATTTCAAAACCTGTCCCACTATATTTTCAGAGATATAAGTTAAGGAAGTTAGGGTTTTGGAGACCCTTGAATTACATTCCAAACAGGTCACCTTGGGAAAATAGTCATAACTATTTGTTTTGAACATCAGATTGAAATTTCATAAAAAGTTACAGAATGAGGATGGACTGTAGTTTCTTGTATACATTTTTCAGATCCAAAGGTCAAAACAGTGACACGTGGCACGTCGTACAAGTTAGCTCTACTGAACTAGTCTATAATCAGGTCACCATGGGAGATTTGGCATAACTTTTCCTTGGAGAATCCAATTTCAATCAGACTGGTAGCATTGGAAAGAGGACACAGAGGGCTACTGCAAGACGCAATTTCAGAACTGGAAGATTTGAAATTACAAAGTTACATTCGTTTCAGGATTGAGCTCCTAAAATCAAGAAAAAGTGAGATGAGGAAGTTTGATGGCAAGGATCTGGTAAATTGGATACTATAGATGGAGAAATATTTTGATCTACATGATGTACCATTATTACAAAAGGTATGTATTGCATCTAATTATTTAGAACCGAATCAATTTTTATGGTATAAAGGGCTTTTTTCTCGTAAACCACTTGTCACGTGGTCAATTTTCATGGAAGAAATGATAGCACATTATGAGGATACAAAGAGAAACACCTTCTTTAGCCAATTGATAAATCTCAAACAAAAG
>APFE031287560.1:125521-151835 GCA_000404065.3 Pinus taeda | reverse complement strand
ATTCTATTGGAGGGCGTGAGGGATCACATTGTGTCCAGCCTCCATGGAAAGGCTTCTCCATATTTGATGTGGAAAGCACTGATAGATCTATTCCAAAGTAAGAGCGACCAGAGGAAGTTGGCGCTCAAGGATAAACTCAGAAACATAAAGTGTGAGAATGGAGACAGTATGCCCGAGTATCTCACGAAGTTCACCCAATGCCGGGATGAGCTGGGAAGTGTGGGGGTGAATGTCGATGATGAGGACTTGGTGAGCTTGGCTCTTCTTGGTCTTCCGAAGAGTTGGCATTCCTATCAGGACTCTGTCAATGGTCGGGAGAAATTGCCAAGATGGGAGAGACTTTGGTCAGAACTTGTGCAAGAGGAGATCAGGCGGAACGCCAGAGACAATTCTTCATCTATGCATGATGAGGAGAACTGTGCCTTAGCGAGTAATGCAAAGAAGGGTGAGGAGAAGGTTTCTCTTTCCAAATCCAGTTCTTCCAATGATGGGAAGAAGGTTGACAAATCGAAAGTGCGATGCTTTCGTTGTCATGAGGTGGGCCATTATGCCTCAAATTGCCCAAAGAAGAAGTCCAAGAAGGGATCCGGAGAAGGATCTGAAGGTGAGGCACTTGCTTCACAGTTTGAGTTGGATTTCAAACTCTTCGCATGCATGGTTTCATCCATGATGGGAAGTGGTTGGTTTCTTGACAGTGGAGCTTCTTTCCACATGACCGGTGACAAAATTTTGTTTAGTACTTTGGAGGAGAAAGATCTCCAGATACTCATAGCGATGGGTAATGATGAGAAGTATAGTGTCTCAGGTGTAGGCACGATTATTTTTTAGAGGGAGCATGGATCTTTCCTTACCTTGATCGATGTCAAGTATGTACCAGGATTGAAGAGAAACTTGGTGTCGATTGCAATGCTGGAAGACAGAGGCTATGATGTAGTCTTTAGTAAGGGAAAGGTTTTCCTTAGACACATCATCACTAGACAAGTGAAGCAGATTGGTTCATGGGTCAAGAACCTATATGCACTTGAGGTACAAGATGCATACAAAGCCTTAAGGAGTAAGGTAAAGGTTAGATACTTGGTGGTTGAGAGGGAGAGTACATTACCTCTCAACATGCAATGCCAGAAGAAGTCTTAAACGATTGTGGAGGAGCCACAATTGGTGAAGCAGCTTCACAAGGTTGTGGAGTAGCCACAACTAGAGAAGCTGAGAGGAGATCAAGTAGAGACATCTACTCATGTAGAGACCTCTAATAGGGGGAAACTTCGAGCCAGGTGGGCAAATGGATCACATGCAACCATACCTCCAGGTAGGAGGTGGGGTGATATAGAGTGATCGTCCCAAGGAGGAGGGGCGGGATCCTTGAGGTACCCAACCTCTTGGATGAGACCTTGCTACAGGAGCCCTGATGTGGAGTAGCAGGAATTGACTGATTGGGTGGAGACAGATGTGGATGGAGCGGTAGAGAGAGCAACAGTGCAGGGAATCCCAGGACAACGCATAGCTAGCAGGCTGCAGCAATGCGGGAGGCACAAGTGTTTTGCATAGTGCTGGGTGGCTAGAGAGGTGTGCAATGGTGCAAGATGCATGGAGATGTTGCAGTAGCGTAGATGTCAGAGAGGGAGCACTTGTCAGTAGCAAGTAGAGCTCCAGCATCAGAGTATGTTCCTAGCCCAATAGAGTGGTCAGTTGGGAGTGTTTTTGTTCCAAGTTTTGTTGGAGCAAGTGGACCGGGTAGATGTGTTGCATGCAGAACATTCCAGATTTACACAATTGGGTTCGAGAGGAAGCCTTTATTGTTGAGAGGGAGTTTTGAAAAATGTGCAGCAAAAAATGCTAAATTTAGAATGTGCTAAAAATAGACCTGCTAAAAATAGCATGTCTAAAAATAGCTATTTGGCTAGCGAGGTCATTGGCCACATTGGGTGAGAGGTGAAACTACTAAAAATAGAGAGTTCTAAAAATATCATTTCTGGGTCCCTTCCTATTTATAGCAGTTCGTAGTCTATCTATAGGAAGTAAAATTAATTTTGGTCTTAACAACAGTTGGAAATATTTATTAATTAATTAATTTAGTTGAGTTAATTAGTTAAGGAAATTTGAATTTTAAGTCTTTGTGAGCATGCACATGAGTTGTCCCACTGATTGAGGAATTTATCCCTAATTTCCTCCACTAATTGAGGGAATAAGTATGAGTTCTATAATGAGAGAATCAGTTGACTTAGTTCTAACTAGTCAAGTCCAGTTAGATTATTTTAACAAGTTGTTAAAATAATAAAATATAGTTTGTTAATGCTTGCATGCATGTGACAACTATTATCTTAGATAACTGAGGATTCACTCATGGATAACTGTTGCATGTCAGTTCTGTCAGAGACCTAGTTGAGATCAGATGTGGGACTGTGTACTATTAGATGCTTGACTATTTCTGGTAAGTAGTTTTTGCATGGTTGAGGAATTAGTGTTCTCAAGGAATACGCAGTTGGACCATTGGTTGTTTTTGGTATGTTGGAATTAATAGCATATGATTTTGCTATTATTTCCTAAGAAAACTACGTAAGGACCATAGGGAAAGCCTATATAAACAGGGCTTAGGTGGTTCATGAGACATATTTTCATATCTTCATAGTTCATTGAGAACTGAATAGCTTGAGAGCTAATTCTTTTTGTATTGTGAAGAGGATTTCCACTTGATTGATAATACATGGTTGGGGTTTTATGCTGGTGCTTTCCCTGGATATATCTTTTGTTATGTGTGATTATTTCTCTTGATCAGTTATGCATGTTTCTACTTGATGTTTCTCATGAATTCGATTATGCTTCCACTTAATGTTTTGTAGAAGTAGAACAAGTATTATGCTTTAGGACGTTGCATATATCGGTTTGTTCTACAGGTGAAATTTCTACATAGAAGACCGGGATAAGACCACATTCACTTGTCCTTGAGGTACTTTTTCCTATAGGGTCCTTCCTTTTGGCCTATGCAATGCTCCTACCACTTTCTAGAGAGCAGTCTTAAGTATTTTTGCTGAATTAGTACATGATGTTGTGGAAATTTGTATGGATGACTTTACACCTCATGGATGTGATTTCCAAGAAGCCCTGACTAACCTAGGAAAAATATTGCACAAATTCATTGAAATGAACTTGTCTCTCAGTGTAGAAAAATGTGAATTCTTAATGATTGAAGGGACCGTGTTAGGTCATTCAATATCTCAGCAAGGACTGTAAGTGGACCCAAAAAAAATAACAATCATCCAAAGGGTCCAACCTCCACAAAAGTAGAGAGATGTCAGTAGTTTATTAGGGTTAGCTGGATACTAGCAAAGTTCATAAAGGACTTTAGCAAGTTGGCCTCTCCTTTATTTGGGTTGTTGGCCAAAGATTCTGAGTTTATATGGTCAAAGAGCTGTCAAGAGGCCTTAGACATTCTAGGGTAAGTTAACCACTGCAACAATCCTTAGAGGCCCAAACTGGGCCCTCCCTTGTCATATTCATGTTGATGCCTCACACAAAGCCATAGGAGCAACCTTAGGTCAGGAAGAGAAGAAATTTCCCTATGCCATCTATTTTATCAGTAAGAACCTGTCAAAGGCTGAGCTAAATTATACTGTGACTGAAAATGAACTCCTGGCTATTGTGCATTCATTAAACAAATTTAGGCATTACATTACAGGATATCAAACATTTGTGCATACTGATCATGCTGCAATCAAATATTTACTGGACAAACTAGATGTGAATGTTAGAATTATAAGATTGTTGCTTTTATTACAACAATTTGATCTAACTATTGTTGATAAGCTTGGTAAGGAAATGTTGTTGCTGACTTTCTATCTAGGATGAATCTGCCTGTAGGTGAAGAAGGAATGGTTGATGACCAGTTACTAGATGAGCATTTGTTTGTTATTTCAACTCTCTTCCCATGGTTTGCTGATATAGCAAACTATTTGGTATCAACACAATTCTCACCAAAATTACCCTCCAAGGAAAAGAGAAAGATAGTCAGGAAAGGTGCCCCCTTCACCTGGATTGGGGGCAATTTGTTCAAACTTGGCCCATATCAAATCTTGAGAAGGTGTGTAAGGGAAGAGGAAGTCTTTGACATCCTTTTGACCTCTCATGATGGGCCTTGTGGAGGTCACTCTGTAGCAAAGAGGACAACATTCAAAGTGTTACAAGCAAGCTATTATTGGCCTACTCTTCATCAAGATGTGAAAAAGTACAATAGTCAGTGTGATCGGTGCCAGAGGATGGGAAAGCCTACTCCAAGAGATGAAATGCCCCTACAACCTCAAGTGACTTTCAAGCCATTTAGCAAGTGGGGCATGGACTTCATTGGGCCTATCAACCCTCCTTCAAAGAAAAAACAACACAGCATTGTGTGCACTGATTATTTGACTAAGTGGGCTGAAACCAAGGCAATTAAGGCAGCAACAGAAGAGAAGGTGGCTGAGTTCCTAAGGGAGAATGTATTCTACAAATTTTGGTACCCTATAGAGCTAGTCACAGACCAAGGCAACCAATTTACCTCCAGCATGATTGAAGAACTACTCAGACATCACAAAATAAAGCATAGGACCTCCACAAGCTAATGGGTAAGTGAAGGTGACCAACAGGGCACTCGAGAACATCTTAACCAAGGTAGTGAGCAGCAGTAGGAATGTTTGGGCAGAGAGACTAGTTGAGGTCACTTGGGCCTATAATACAACATGGAAGACCACCACTGGATTTACACCCTATGAGTTGGTCTATGGGAAAAACGCTTTGTTGTCCATTGAGTTTGAATATAACACATTAAGGATGGCAACCCAACTAGATTTTGATCTCAGTCATGCACAAAAAGAAAGATTGTTCCATTTGAATGGCTTGGATGAATTCAGAATGCAAGCCCTCCTACATACAGAAATAGTTCATCTTTAGAGGAAGATCTGGCATGACAAACATATCAAGGAGAAGCAATTTCAAGAGGGAGTCTGGGCATTGTTATATGATTCTAGGTATAAAGACTTCAAGGGCAAGCTAAGGACAAGATGGCTTAGACTTTATGTGGTGGAAAGATGCCATGATAATGGTTCAGTGCAAATCAGAACTGTAGATGAAGAAGCCATTCCATTGTTTGTTAATGGACACCGATTGAAAATGTACAAGAGGCCTTTATCAAAACAAGATTTCATTGACAATATCAATAAGACAGTGATGATGGTGAAGCAAGTTCCAGCTCCTCCTTCATCAGGGCACTGAAAAGGAGAAAAAAGAATAAGGGTTCAGGTGAAAACCTCCATGAGGCACCTGAGTCCCATCTTTGGGTTGAAAACCTCGTGAGGCGGCCCAAGGATGAGAAAAAATGAAAAAGAGTAAGAAGATCCATGGGTGAAAACCTTCCTTGAGGCACCCAGGGCAGATATCTAGGGTGAAAACCTCTCTGAGGTAGCCTAGGTGTTTTATATAAAAAAATATAATAATAAAAGAAAAAAACATAATTGTTATTTGCAGATGGGTGAGAAAGATAATCAAGGAGCAAAGAGAAGATCCAAAGGGAACCTTGCCTCACATATATTAATCTCCTCCACTCCTTACCATGCATCCCTCCATCAATTCCCTTGTTTTTCACTTCATTGCTTCAATTCAAGTAAAGATTGTGTTTTCTACAGGATCCCCTAAATGGTAGATTGGTTAGGTCCCCAAAATTCATACTAGACATGATCTAACCTATCACCTCATCCATTACCATCATCCTTTCATCCACAAACACTCCTACTCCCTCTGTCCATTCATTACAACATCCTCACAGCACCAGCCAGCAACATGATCAAGAAATTCTAAGGGAGACACCAAACATTGCCATGTGGTAATCCAGGAGCTCCACAACAACAACAGCATCAGATCTCCAGTCACAGACACCTCCAAAAGCCAAGAAACCATCAACAGACAACAGAGGAGGAAGAAGAATGACCATGCAACAAATGAACAACGCAACACCTCTGATCCTCGACAAACTACAACATGGCATTGAGATCACAGGTAAGTATCCCACTCACTCACTCATATGCATCATTTGATCAAAAGTTGTAAAGGTTACGAGGTAGTTGGTTTGTAAGTGAAAAGGTGGCTAGTTAACTTGGCCACCTTCGTTCAGTCATCACATACAAAGCAGGGTGTCCTCTCACACATGGTTATAATCAACTCAAAGAATAGAGGAGGAGTAGGACAAGAAGTGTTTAACTTTGGATTTAACAACTGTGGGAGTTGATTACAAGGAGTTGGAATGATGAGGTGGTATAAAGGGAAACAAAACATCATTTTCATGCATTCATGCATTCCACCTCCTTAAAACTCCATCACTCAAGTAACTCTCATAACTCTGGCCACCCACTGGAAGTAAGGATCCATCATTCTGCAAGAGATTTCCTACAAGAACAGTCTACAGGATACACATAGGCAGTATACAGGATAGGCAGAGAGGGGTTCAAGAGGGAATATCAAGAGAATTGTCCACTGCCACCATTCTAAAGAGGTAGGATCTAAAAATACATCCCCATTTACAAGCAAATGAACTATCAGTCCTCTAAAAATCTAGTGGATTACATACAGAGGAAACTATGTTCTCTCAAGGATTTGCTCATTCACTCACTCCACACAGCAGAATCCATGCCACTGTTATAGTTAGAGGGCTCACTATAGATCTCAACCCAAAGTTCATCGATAGGGTCACCACACTTCCCCTAGGAATTTCATGGAGAAAAGAAGACAAAGAAGACAGTCAGGTGGCAAAAAAGGAAATTATTTTTAGAAGGTGAAGAACCCACAAAGGAACACGATGAAGCAGAAGAGAAGGAGGATGATGTTGAAACACAAGAGGAAGAAGCTAAGAAAAACAGTGAAGAAGAAGGCATTGAAATAGAGGAGAAAGAACATAAAGAGGCCATCTAGCGTAGGATGCTAGCTAAATCCTATGCTTTTTACCTCAGAAAACAATGGCTACAATTTCAGGTTAAAACACTAGCACAAAGGGGCACCATGCCATTTCAGGACTGTAGGCAGTTTATTTATCTTTGTGACCAAAGTACACTAGACGATAGGGCCAAAATGGCTGATTTTTACTTGCAAAACATGACCCTCACAGACATGAATATTTTGGATCCTAAAGCAAAGCTAGGATATCTGCAATCAATGGCTTTGGCATCATTGATGAACCATGAGAAGTCAAGGGCTGTAGAGATGAAAAGAATATTGCCAGAGAGAAAAATGAATTTCTTTTTCATCAGAGCTAAACAATCAAATCCCATGGCCCTAATCAACACCCATAATGTAATTGCAAATGTTCCTTAGCTGGCACCTAGATATCTTGCTGCCCAAGAGCTAGCAATTTCACATTTTGAGGATATGTTTAGGTTGCTAAGAGATGATAATATACATTCCTGCTAAAGGAGATGGAACACACTGCCACATAGCTTGAAGATCAACGAATATCACTCCCCTCAAAGGTTGAGAGAGGTACTCAATAGGACACCTATGTATAAGAAATAAATGCAAAGGTTGAAGGTCAATTGGATAGGCCTAAAACTCAGTCCACCACTACTCCTAGGGATGCTAGAAGGGAGAAAATATGAAGAGGAAAAGAGGCAGTGGGAAGAAGTAGAAAGGAAAGCAGGCTTCTATGAACAAGAAGAATAGACCACAACAGAAGCATAGGATGTCAAAAAGGCTATGAGAGCCATGAAGGACATGGACATTGACTAAGTTGCTTAGAGGATGAGCAACACTTTCAGTAGGGGGTGATGAAGAGCCTCATCACTGGTTAATTATATGGGCCTTAATTGGCCTTAATTCACCTTCTAGCTTAGTCAAACCAACTATTCTCACAACTTATTGCATACTTTTGATTATATTTTGTTTATGAGATGAGTTAGAGTTGGATATTTTGCTTTGTGGTCTAATGTTCTTGTAATGCAGGAATAAAGGATAAAAGCAAGGAAAATTGCAGGAATAAAGGAATAAAGGGTAAAAGCAAGGAATTGTGGCAAAGACCTTGGTAAAAAATCAAATGGGACAAGGGAGAGTAATTATAGGAGGTAAATCCTCCTCATTTACTACCCCTCCATTCGAATATTCCTCCATCAGCTCGGAGTGCAAACAACCATCACTTTGAAGACTAGAAGATAGTCGAGCAAGTGAAAGCGACAGAAACCAGTTTATCTTGAGTGGGAAGCCTAGCCTCCCTAATGGGAAGAAGTCGTTGGAGACTTTAGATGTATAAATAGAGAGGCATAGGACGTCAGTAGGATTCAAATTATTATTGTAAAACCCTGCTCTATTTCTAAGTTGCAAGACTTGTGACAATTTGTTATGTAATCCGTGGTTTTGATAATGAGAATGAGTTTCGTTTTGAGCTAGCTTTGAGTTAACTCAGAGGGCTGAAGTGCTTGGGTTAGGGCCCAACTCGAGCAGCCAAAGCCCCTCTTTACTGTACATGTATGCTAGCATAGATTCCTGGTTTTCATTGTTCATTTGCTTAAGTAGCATAGATTGTTATTCTGTTCATTTGCTTAAGTAGCTTCCTGGTTCTGTTCATTTTCTTAAGTAGATTCATGGTTTTTTGTTTATTTGTTTCAGTAGCTGAATTTGTTGTAGTTTGCTTCCATTTGTTCCTTCTTTCAGTTTACAAGTTAGCTAAGATAAAAATATCACCATAAGGTTGTGCGCAGGTGTCTCAGCCTCATCTCCTCCCTCTCGGACCATGAATTGAGGAAGAGACCCTTCAACAACCCCAAAAACACAAGTTTTTGGTTCTCGCACGAGCTATGGAGTTTGTCGTTTGATGCAGTTTCTCGTTCACCTGCATTGGTTTTTCTATCATTTTCCTTTGAAACCTCCTTCAGCACGTTCTTCATGCATCTCTTCCTTGCCCTCTGATCCACAACAAACCTTCACAATCACCATCTGATTCATTATTTTCTCCAACTGCTACCTCGCGTGAAGTCTTCCACTTACTTTATGCACTTTAATCTCCACCATCGATTTGTCTCTTGATCCAACGGCTATCGCGTCACCTCAACACTTTATGCGCTTTAAACCCCTACCATCGATTTGCGTCACTTGATCCGATGGTTATCGCGTTACTTGATCGCCAACTAGCTTGGCCGATCTCCATTGTTGATCAGCCTTGCCTGATCCAACGACTATCACGCAATCTCACGTGGATTATTGCATGACCGTTATCCACCCAAGAGCACGCGAGAAAAGTGGTTTTCTGGTGCTACGTGTCGTTCAATAAGGCTAATCGTGTGAAATTTCATAATTGCGCTTATGACCTTGAGGGTGCGCGAGAAACTACTTACCACCTTAGAAACCCGCGCCATCATTTCCACACATTTCGTTTTCCCGTGATACGGTCTCTGTTGTTCATTGCTTCGTTACCCTATCCATCCATCTCTTGACTTAATCCGCGTGATAAGGTCTTAGCCGTTCATCGCTTCGTTACCCTGTCCATCCATCTCTTGACTTAACCTCCACGATAAGACCTCAGCCAATCATCCTGTGCATTCACCCTATTCATCCATCTAGTCACATAAGCCTTCGCGATAAGATCTTCACCGTTCATCTTATGTTCGTTGGCTAATCCAATGGTTCTTATGCGCCACTGCTTCCTTACATCCTCCTTTCACTGATTTCGACCTCTGATTGCTCTTCCCCTTGAAAACCGATTTAGCTTAAGTTTCTTTGCTTACACCTTAGTATAGTTTGATGCTCTTTACCTCTGCAACTTAGATATCAGCATTAGGATAGTGATTGATTTAGATATTTTGCTTAGCATAGTTGTTTAATTGGTTAATTAGTTTATGGTGTGGTTTAGCATTACATGTTGTTTTATTCATTACTACAGTAGAGTAGCTCTCTCTTGGAATAGATTTTCTCTTCTTCCATCAAATAATTAAGCTTCTTCTGACCCTATATAATTATGGCTTGGAACCCCTGGGGTCTCTTGCCAGATGAGTAGTGACAACAAGCAGTACCTTCACTTTTACTTGTGCATATAGAACTGTCACCTCCAAGCTTGTATGAACCCCGGGTTGATAAGTAAAGCTGCCAGCCCTGGGAGTTGTAGCATTCTTGTAGCAATACCTAGGCTCATCAGCTATGGAACATGTCAAAGGCTCTATCACCAAACCATCGAAGGAAGATGCTCAAGAACTTGCAAAAACTATGAAAGGAGAAGTGAGGCCTCAAAGGATTCTCATAGAATCCATCAAGGATCCCCTCATTCCATATGTATCTAAACTTGCCACCTCAAAAGAAATATATGACAAATTGGTAGAGTTGTTTTATGTAAGCATCACAGGAGAAGTTATCTCTCTAAGGCAAGAAATATACAAGCTAAGGATATCAAAACAAGAAGAGATAACCTCATACTTTATGATGATATCTAAAATAAGGGATCAACTTCAGGATCTGGGAGGAATAATGTCTGACAAGGAAATGACCATAGTAGTACTAAATTCACTACCAATGGAGTGGGGTAACTTTACTTCAAGTATTTATGGGAATAAAGAAGCTACTCCATTCTAGGATATATGGCCAATATGAAAGATTGAATAAACTAGGCTAAAGGATAAAATTGATGTGGGATCAAGTGAGAAAAATCAAGCATATGTTGTTATGACAAAGAGAAAAGGAAAGTCTGGAAAATTTGGTCCTTAGAAAAAGAAGAATAACTTGGCTAAGGTTCAATGTTATGGATGTCAAGAACATGGGCATTATAAAAGATATCATCCTAAGCTCAAGAAGGGAAATAAAAAAAGAGGTAGAGAAGAAGCCCATATCACCAAAGAATTGGAGGATTTTGAAAGGAATAAGTCCAAGGAAGAGGAAGTAAGAGATCTCTACTATGATTGCGATAGTCTTCCTCGCCTAGTTCTTTTCAAGTTTTTGTTTTCAAGTTTTCTTGTTGTAAATTATAACTATTAGGAATCATTAGAAGCATGATAGGATGCATCATGTTAATAGATGGCATCATCAAAGTAAGATCTCTTGAAATCATCATAGGGAATCATGAATGATAGTTGTAATAAATCTATGACAATCACTTATGGAAGGATATAGCTCTTGGTAACCTCATTAGAAGCATAAGTGGCACTTATGGGAAAAAGAAGAAAAAATCATATAACACAAAACTCATCATACATCAGTCAAAAAGAAACATTTGTTGGATGAGGATACTCAAGATCCTTTATTAGAAACTTCATCAGAAGGTTCACCAATCAAAAGGAAGTAAGGGTTTCATCAAGAATTCCAACTTGTGGAATTCATGGGATGATGGTATGGTGACAAAAGAGGTGAAGCAGATCAAGGGATTGAAGTTCTTTCAATCAAGGAAGTTACTGAAAGGAAGTATAATATTACCTTAAGGAAAATGAGGTATGTATGCTTGTATTCGATATTGTAGAAGTCATGTCATATGGTTGCAGGTATCATGGATAAATTCTCTATCTCGAGAGCATGATCAAAAGAAAAGGATCTCCTCCTTTGAAAGGATGCAGGAAGGCATGAATCACACATTCTTTATATGAAATCAACATAGTATGTCCTCATATGAAATATGAGGTGGTTGAAAATAATTGGAAGAACTCTAACTGAAAGTTCCTGGGAAGGAAATGCGTGAAGAAAGAAAGGAAGAGATCATGAAATATGCAACTATGGAAAAGGAAATCAACATCTGAGGACTAATATATTTTCCTAGGATGTCTCCATGAAAGATATGAAGACTCTGATGAAGTCTGAAAAATAAAGACACCCTTCAAAATATATATCTTTTGGAGATGTGTCAATGTGTATACAGGATGTTGATGCAAACTAGACAATGTCATGGTGAAAGACCATCACAAAGTTAATTTTGATTTAATGTTCATTCCTTATTTTTAATGATATTTGGATGGGCTTATGCAGGGCTTGCAAGGGAAGAGCTACAGATATATTCCACCACTGATGTCCATGTAGTAGGATTAAATATCCTTAAATAAACATGGCATGAAGAAGATAGCATGGCATAAAGGAAGGCCAAATAGGAACTGATGGATCACTTTCTGATGAAAGGAATAATGACATGACTGAATCATGTATGAAAGTGATGGATGGTATGTTCCCTATGAAGAAGTCCCAAAAACATGAAGACTCCTAAATAAAGAAAATAAGTTCATGAAACCATGGGGAGTAGTTCTTCAAGCATCTGGTTCTCCCATCATCTCCACCTAAAGAACTATTGTAGGTCCCTAATTAAGAGGGAGCCTAGAAATAAGTTTCTAAATTGGTAGAAACTTGGAAGAAAAGTCATAAGCCAAGAGGGAGATTATGTACATTTCTTCTGTAGGAATGAGTAAATTCCTTCATTGGAATAGGTATATACTCCCTAATTAAGAGGGAGAGATAGACACATCATTCTTATCTTCACTTGGGAAGAAAGAATGGAGGATTGGGTAAACATATGGCATTTGATACTATTTGAGGATGAGTTAGGGCATCCAAGATAACAATAGTCATAGAGGACCAATATTATTTGAGGAATGGGAATCCAAGATAAGGATGGTCCTGGTGGAATTGTAGGTTTTAACCCTGTACAGAAATTACCTGCAAACGAATTCTTAATAATAGAAAATAAACAATGGAAAGTACTTAAAACGTAAAACAGATATACACAGAGATTTCCCATGGATCCCAAAACTGGGACTACCAGATTGATTTTTTCATTATGTTCCTTTCCATGTTACAATACATATATATACATGTTGAAGCATTCATAAACCACAATCCATTAACCTTGGATTAGAACATAACTGTAGTTCACTTGACCGAATCTACAAAATACCATGGGCATAAAACCATCATGCCCAAAACCATGTGTGAAACCCATGCACAAAACCATAGGTAGGTTCGCCCACCTAATATAGGGTCAAAAAAAAATCTCGAGGTGACTCCCTAGACCTCGTAGAGGGGGCTGCATGTGGGGCTAGTTCTAGAAAAAAATATAACACACACCCAACGGGAACATACTCTTAGAGAACTTGGGTGGGGATCGCCAAGCATTGTGCTTTGATCTTGTGGAGAGATAGAGTTGTTACTCAAGGGCTTTCTATGTGACAATGCTAGTTGATATGATGCTAAACAGATGAGTTACCAATTTGACTCTTCTTATAAGAATTCTTTAGATTCAGAATGACCAAGTACCATTATGAATACCTCCCTAGTTAAGAGGGAGTGTTGAAAAATGTAACTAGGTTCAGTATTCATAATGACATATGTAATTTTGATTTATGTAATTACTGTAAAGAAGAAAAATAAAATTATTGTTGTAATACTTGTGTCATGGGTTTCATGAGCAAGGAATTTTATTTTTAGTTAAGGCTCCCATTTTGAGCTCTTAGGATTGGTCATAAATTCAAATTGAGTCAATTTCAAGTATGAAGGACCCTTCTTGGGTATATTACATATGTATATGAGTCGTTGAAAGAGTTGAAATACCCTCCAAGGCCAAACTCAAGCACCTCCAGCAAGTCGGTCTTAAATGAAGCAATGGAGCTACACGAAACTGCATTTCAGCCTAGATCATAGTCAAGTTGGCTTATGTACATGGGAAAACCACTATAAATAGGTAGATTCACCTCCATTTGAGCTCAAGGAATTCAGTCAAGTTCTAAAGCAAGAAGAAGTTTGAAGACATCAAGAAAGAAGCCTCATCATCAAGAGAAGAAGAAGGAAATTCAACCAAGTCAACTTCTGATTTGTTTTAGGGTTGATCTCTTTCGCACATTTGAGATTATAGTGTTGTCTATTGTAGTAAACGACCATGGTATTACCATCATATTGAGAGAGCAATTTTGGGAGAAAAACAATGAATATCTCAAGCCAAATTACCAAGAAGTATCCTTCTAGAGTAAGGAAAAATTAAGGGTCAAAGTTGGTCAACCACATGTGATAGGGTTTCTGAATTGAGGCCGATAGTTGCATATCTATTCCTAGGAACTAAAAAATTGAAAGGTAGCTGATAAAGAGGAAGAAACAAGGAGGTTGACTATCATTGACTCAAGGAAGAAGAATTTCATCAAGGAGATATTGTGTCTTGGTCATGGAGAGGTCAAATAGGTCAAGGGTCTTGGTCTTAGTATTCATCAATTGAAGTCTATATAAGAAGAATAATTCGTTTGGGTTTTCCTCTCAAGTAGGAGAGGTTTTGGCCCTAGTTGATTGACTACATTCTGTGTCTCTTGTCTCTTTATTGTTTATGCTTTTGTCATTGTTTGTTGAAGAAGAACACTATAATAATCTAACTAAATAGAAGATCCTAATCTATTGAAGTAAAAATCATTCACAAGCACTTATCATTAATAGAGAAATCACTTAATCTTGATGCCCTAAATTTCTCAACAGTTAGCCCTATATGCCTTGCAATGTTTTTCTTGTTGACCATTTTTTTTTACCAAAGATGCAATGACTAAGGAAAATAGTTTGGTACCTGTTAGTATAATCTTTCCTTGATTAGACATTCCTTTTGGGGATAGACTTCTTCTCATTCCTTGGATGTGTTAATTTTTCAAATGCAATAAATACAAGCACAAATTTCTAAAATATTGATAATTACTTCTAATGATATATATATTCTTCTAACAATTTTTGTTTATCATTAAGAAATTACCTTCATAAATTCAACAATAAAACCATAAAGATAGTAGAGATCACAATGCACAAGAAGAACACAAGATATACTCTGGGAAAACCCACAAGGGGGGAAAACCAAATAGCCTCAGAGAAATTCTTCAGTGCAATAAGAGATACATCTAACACTACTAATCAACTATGATATCAAATTAATCAATAAACTATGGTCAAACCTGGTCAAGCAACCCTCTAGTGAAGTCAAACTTCTGCCCTTCAAACTTTGGCCTTCCTTGATTTTCCCTAGGCCAAATTTTTGCCTCCATAATATGCCTAGAAACTCATCCTACCTAGAATTTTGGCCTTCCTGGAAATTCATCCTAACCAAAAACTGCTACCTAGAAACTTCCTCGAATTCACATGTAGGAGTTCAAGAGAGTGAGAGATAGATGTTAGAGATAAATTCATCCTACTTGTCCTTCTTCCTTCTCTGTTGTTTGGATGACCAAAAAATGTCTTTCTTGTGAGTGATCAAATGGTTCCTTTGTGGAGGAGGTCAAATGCTTTTATATAGTGTTTTGTCTTCGTGAATGGGTGTGTAAATTCAATGGAGCTGACTTGACTTGAGGTATAGCCAACTTGACTAGTTTGGAGCCAAAAATTCAAAATTCAAATTGTAAGTTTGTTTTTTTAAATATGACATGAAGAACATGTATTATAATAATTCTTTCAAGGGCTAATTAATCAAAATTACATGAAGAACATATCTTACAATTACATTATACATTGTTGGAATTTCTAAGTCTAACCCGTTAGAAACCCTTCATGTACTTTCTAATTTATTTCAACCTACTTGTTTCGATTAATTAACAAGTTATTTACCATGTAAATACTGAAAATAAATATAAGTACATGCTCAACACATTACAGATCATCAACTGAAGGAAACAGAAACAAGCACACAAGTGACACCGTTGTTTTTGGACTAATGTCCCTGGAAAACACCAATGCGGAAAAACCGGTGCAACTATTTGAGGGTTTGATTTATTAAGCAGTTTTAGAATACAATATGGGTGCTAAATCCAGCTTACCCAACAGAGAAAAATAGCGGTAGTAGTACCTCTCTACTCGGAAGTAGATATTTTGGCTGAAACCCCAGATAAACACTCTGACAGCTCCACAACTCCAATCTGCCCCACGAAACCCCAACGTTAGCTTCTAGGGATTGCGTCAGCTCTCTCTGGCCCAATGTTAGCCCAATGTCACTTTGGATCGGCCTGCGTCAGCCTTTGGAGGCACTGCGTTAGTCCTTTGGCCCTCTACGTCACTCATGCTGGCCCTCTAAGGCATTGCGCAGCTCCTGGCTGACTGGCTCTACGTGAACCCTTGGTTGGCTATGTGTCCCTCTCTTTGGATACTGTGTTGATCCTCCCTGTGCTATCTCTACCTCTTTTGTATTCACTTCCCCTCAGCTGCAGCTCTGATCACTCTCAACTTTCTCAACAAACCCAGCCCCAGAAAGTCGAAATCTTGATCTCTTGGTGTGTTCTCCAAGTGACCCTCAAGCCTCCTCTTATACTTTTCTCGTTGACAAATTAACGACCGAAACTGAGTCCCTAATCAATGGCTAAGATTATATCTAGCTTGATCCATGAATTTTGGACCATTCTAACATAGTTTTATATTAATTCACATTAATATTTTATTTTCCATAAGTTTAGACTTAGGGACTCCATTAAAAATATTAATTATTTTAATATCTCCCAAAATGTTTAGAATCTACCCAAACCCTTTCTGGGTATTGTAGATATCATGTGCCTTAGCCTCTCCACCAATTTTAGTGGCTAGATCACATCTGATGCTACCCGAAATCAACACTGCCTCTTAGCGAGGACTATGCTCTAACAATACTCCTCACTAAGTATCACCCTGGTCATCCGGCATTGGTCCCTGTGCTGATGCTAGGCCTGCTGCCCATTATCTGCACTGTTGCATCCTGTTCTACTACCCATGGCACTTCCACTGCCACTACTGCATCTGTAGTGCAACCCCTCTCATCATGCTGCATTGTGTTGCCCATAACATTGCCGCTGCTAACTACTACACTGCAACTCTGTTACTGAGAAGTAAGTAACTGATCTCCCAAGTTTGACATCTCTAGCAGGCTAGAAACACTCCCGATGCTAAAGCTCCCTCTTTCACTAACAAGTTCTCCCTTTACTAACCTCTGCGCTGCTGCAAAAACTCCCTGCATCTCGCACCGTTGCACACCTCTCCATGCCATCCTGCACTGGTGCAACACTCCCTTGCATCTTGCACTGTTGCCTCACGCTATCTTGGGAATCCTGCAGTGTAGCTCCCTCTATCACTCCATCTGCATCTGTCTCTACTGACATTCGCCAGTACTACTACTCCTCTTCGAAGTTCCCGTAGCAAGGTCTAATCCAAGAGGCTAGGTACCTTGAGGATCCTGCCCCTCATTGCCTGTAGTCCGGCTGAATACAGCTCAATGTCTCTCCACTTCCGCTCAAGTGGTGTGTGAGCACTCATGGCATAGTCATCGTCTATCTCCACTTCCTTCTCTGCCCTTGCTGGTGCATCCTTAGTCTCGGAGGCCTCTCCCTCACTCTTCTTCCTTGGACACTGGAAGCATTTGACCTTGGAGAGGTCCTTCTTCCATTTCTCCTGATTTCCCTCAGATGCTAGGGCAACATCCACCTCTTCCTCCTCCTTGATTCTGATCCCCTTGCCATTGTTTCCCGCCTTGCTTAGCCTTCTGATCTCTTCTTGGTGAAGAGAAACCCACATTTCCTCCCAATCTAGAAGGGTCTCCCTGCCCAGTATGCTCTGGACAAACACCTCCTAGTCTTCTGAGACTGCATTCAGGGTTGTCCTCACCATCAATTCTTGATCCGACGTGGCCCCTATGGAAGTCAGCTGATCTCGGATCTCCTTCAATCGACCGAGGAAAGGGTTGATCTTTTCTCCCTTCTGCATCTGGTATGATTGCATCTGATTTTCTAGTAACATCATTCTTTGCATAGAAGTATGTTGGTACAATTGCTTTAGGGCCTCCCACATCTCATTTGTCGTTTCCTTTTCGGAAATATGTGGTACTACATGGTCCTTGACCCTATCAAGGATGATGATCTTGGCCCTCTCCATTGCCTCCTCGTACTTGTTTGTATCAGTTGGGTCAACTGGGACAGATATCGTCCTCAAGGCGAAGTACTTGACATAATTCCTGTCTAGAATGGATAGGATTCTGGCCTACCAGACTACGAAGTTTGAGGCTCCGTCCAGTTTGTCCTGGTCTCTTACCTTGTTCACTACCATCACGCTGCTCCTCTACTTCCCTCCTGGAAGTTCTTGGTGTGACTCCCTCTGAGCCTCGATTTCCCTCTTGGAAACCCTTATGCTAATGTTGAGATTCCCCCACTCCAATCGTTAGTGTAGCTGCACCACTGATCCAGATTTCTCGGTTAGAAATCCTCGGTAGAAACTCCCTCCTCCTTGGCCTTTCCCTGTTAGGTACTATTCTGACTACAGTACCCCACCAACTCCACTCTGCAACTTACCCACAGCCTCCTAAACCCTAACAAACTGAATTTTAGAGCTCCTAGGCTCTTTTCAATCCTGACATCGGCAAATCAGCTTCCACAGCCAACTACGTCAGCCCTTTTGGCTTCTGTGTCATTCTGCGTGAGCCTGTCTTTGCCTCCCTCAGCCTCTACGCTGCCTCTTCTTGGCTCGAACTTGATGACGTGGGCACTGCGTCGCCCCTTCCTTATTGCTTCTCTGTTAGGAACAACTTCTATCACTCAGGACAATTGTTTTATGTTGTTTCCGCTATGCTCAGCTAATGTCCTCAGTTACCCTGTGATCTGCAACCACGTTCTGATACCATGTTGGAATTTCTAAGTCTAACCTGTTAGAAACCCTTCATGTACTTTCTGATTTATTTCTTCCTACTTATTCCAATTAATTAACAAGTTATTTACCATGTAAATACTGAAAATAAATACAAGTACATGCTCAACACATTACAGATCATTAACTAAAGGAAACAGAAACAAGCACACAAGTGACACCATTGTTTTTGGACTAATGTCCCTGGAAAAACCCAATGCGAGAAAACCGGTGCAACAATCTGAGGGTTTGATTTATTAAGCAGTTTCAGAATACAATCTGGGTGCCAAACCTAGCTCACCTAATAGAGAAAAATCTCGGTAGTAGTACCTCTCTACTTGGAAGCAGATATTCTGGCTGAAACCCTGGATAAACACTCCAAAAGCTCCACAGCTCCAATTTGCCCCACGAAACCCAAGAGTTAGCCTCTAGGGATTGCGTCAGCTCTCTCTGGCCCAACATTAGCCCAGAGTCACTTTGGCTTGGCCTGTGTCAGCCTCTGGAGGCACTTCATCAGTCCTCTGGCCCTCTGTGTCACTCACGCTGGCCCTTTGAGGCACTGCGTAGCTCCTGGCTGGCTCTACGTGAGCCCTGACTAGCTCTACGTGAACCCTTGGCTGGTTCTGCATCCCTCTCTCTGATTACTGCGTTGATCCTCCTGGTGCTATCTCTGCCTCTCTGCTTCTATATTTATTGCCCCTCACCTGCAACTCTAATCGCTCTCTCAACTTTCTCAACAAACCTAGCCCCAGAAAGTCAAAATCTTGATCTCTTGGTGTGTTCTCCAAGTGACCCTAAAGCCTCCTCTTATACTTTTCTCGTTGCAAATAAATGGTTGAGATTAAGTCCCTAATCAATGGCTAAGATTAGATCTAGCTTGATCCATGACTTTTGGACTATTCTAACACAGTTTTATATTAATTCACATTAATATTTTATTTTCCCTAGGTTTAGACTTAGGGACTCCATTAAAAATATTAATTTTTTTAATATCTCCCAAACTGTTTAGAATTTGCCCAAACTCTTTTTGTGTATTGGAGATCTCATGTGCCTTAGCCTCTCCACCATTTTTTGTGGCTAGAGCACATCCGATGCTACCCCAAATCAACATACATTACAAGGGATAAAATATAAGTTATGAAGACCAACCATACCTACAAAAATTCAACACTCCCTCTTAGCTAGGGAGGTATTCATAATGACTAGACAAATGTTCTTCATGTTGACATATCTATCTAAGAAAAGGTTATAACAAATCATCAATAGTGTCAACATCATTCAACTACCATAATTCTGGCCAAATAACTTTGAAAGATGGTAGATCAACAACATCAACAGGTTACCATAATTATGGTCGATACCATTGACACGGTGTATTCTCACCATAATTTTGGTCAATACTCCTAACAAATAGTAGATTAACCATAATTCTGGTCAGTGCCTTTAAAACATGGTGTATCGTCACCATAATTCTAGTTGGTACTCCTGACATATTAACATCAAATAGTCACCATAATTTTAGTTGGTACTCCTGACATATTAACATCAAATAGTCACCATAATTCTGGTATATCTGACACATGGTATACAGACTAGTCTTGTTTCACCATCATTCTAGTTGCTACCTGACACATGGTGAATCCAAAAAGGCCACGCTCTATCTTAGTAATTCTGGGCATGATGATAAATGATCTTGATGCTAAAAGGACACACTTTGTTTGAGTAATTCTAGGCCTTAAGGACCATTCTTCCTAATTCTGGTCATATATGACACAGGGAGAATGTTAGTCCATGATAATATCCCATTACTGCTCTCTCTCAATGAGAGAGTAATTCTCAACAAGTCCAAGCTTGTCCCTGAAGTATACAAACTTCACTCTAGATAGAAGCTTTGCAAGAATATCAACAATTTTCTCATTAGTAGAGATATGTTGGAGCTTCACTGTTCCCTTTTGCACCATTTCACAAATGAAGTGGTACTTGATCTCGATGTGCTTCGACCTATCATGGAAAATTGGATTCTCTGTTAGCTTCAAACAACTTTGCTTATCACAAATATATAACGGTCAGTTCTAGCACACATTCAAATAGTCCTGCGAGTAACTTTTGAAGCCATACTGCTTCACAAATTTCCAAGCTAGCTACAATATAGTTTTCCTCAACAGTGTTGAGTGTAACAAATGTCATCTTCCTACTCATCCATGAAATCATAGTGGAGCCCAAACTGAAACAACCTCCAGAGGTAATCCTTTTGTCTTTAGAACTCCTTTCCCAATATGCATCTATATATCTTTGTAATTGTATATCATTGGTTGATACATATCCCAAACCATAATCAACTATACTATGCAAATATCTTAATACATGCTTTTCTAGAATCTAGTGAACATGTATTGGTTCCGCTTAGAATAAAATTAGATGTTTACTGCAAAGAAATGTATGGCCTGGTATTAGCCAACTACATCACCAAGCCAATCAACTACTGGTACATGGATGGATATACCAAATCAGACTCAGAGTCTCCTATCTTTCTCAGATTTGTCACTATAGGAGTTGACATCGACTTACGATCCAACATTCCAAATTTTTGAAGGATCTTGATAATATATTTTCCTTGAACAAGAAAAAATTCACTGAGATTCTTCCATACTTTTAGCCCCAAATAATAGTGTGTTAATTGAAGATACTTCATATAAAATTCACAAGCCAACTCCCTCTTACACAGAATAATTAAATTCTCCACACTTGTCAAAAATAATTCATCAACGTATAATAATAGAATCATTCTTCTCGGCCTTGAAATATAAGTATGGATCAACATCACTCTTGGAGAAACCAAGTCTTGCCAGATAGTTATCAATTTGTGAATACCAGGCTCTTAGTGTTCGTTAAGTACTAGGATTTCTTCAATCTACAGACATGAAGCTCTCTTCCATGAACCTCAAAACCTTGAGGTTGTTCAATGTACACTTCTTCAATTACACCATTAAGAAAAATAATCTTTATATCCATCTGATGTAAATTTCAACCCATAGAAGAAGCAATAGAAATGATAGATCTAATGGTAGTGTACCTGGCAAGCAAGGAAAATGTCTCATCATAATCTTCTCCCTCTTTCTAGGAGAACCCTCTAGCCACAAATATAGCCTTGTATTTTTCAATACTACCATACACTACATGCTTGAGCTTTTATACCCATTTTGAGGTCACCACTGATTTTTCCTTCTGGTATTGGCACAATTTCCCATACATCATTCTTCATAATCGAATGGTCTTCTTCTAACATTGCATCCTTCCAAATTTTCTAGCTAGAATCTTCTTCAAAAGTGGAAGGTTTGGAACCAATAAGATTAGTTATTAATGCTTCATATCTAGAATACATCTTTGGCCTCTCGCTTTCCCTAAAGGTGCCAAGTGGTATTGCATGTCCTTATATTTCCTGCAAGGTGGATCTAAGCTAAGTTTGCATCTTCCTGATTTCATGAACAACAACTGGGTCCACTAGATTGCTAAGCTCTTTTGGCTCTTCTTAATGATCAAAAACATGTTTTGAAGGGTTTGATGGGACAAAACGTTCTTACTAGGGAGCTTCATGTTCTTCATTCTTAACATATTCCATGGGAACTTATTTGGATTTCCAATTGGCTACATTCTCATCAGAGGTCACATCCCTACTAACTTCAACCTATTCTTGTCATGGAACATATATTATATATGCCTTTGATGACTCACTATATCCAATAAATATTCTTTTCTTTCTTGAAGGCTCTAACTTCCTTCTCTTATCTTTAGGTACATGAATATAAACATGACAACCAAATATTATTAAGTGATCAACTTGTGGTTTTTGTTTGGTGAACGCTTCTTCAGGAGTCTTGTCTTCCAGAATTCGACGAGGACTTCTATTTTGAATGCAGGCAATTATAATAGATGCTTCACTCCATAGAAACGTAGGTAGGTCTTGAAGTGCATCATTTACTTAACATATTCTTCGATGGTTATGTTCTTTCTTTCAACAACTCCATTTTTTTGTGGATTGTAAGGGATTATAAAATCCCTCTTAATCCCTAGTTTACAGAAGGAAATGAGCTACTTGGAGGTATATTCTCCTCCATTATCGAATCTCAAGATCTTGACCTTCTTTCCCTTCAATTTTTCTACTTCAATCTTAAATTCCTAAAACTTTTCAAATACTTCATCCTTCATCTTCATAAAGTAAATCCATGTCTTGTGAGAAAAATCATCAATTTATGATACATAGTACAAAGATCCTTCAAGGGATTTCAATGGCATCAGACCACATGCATCATAATGGACTAGGTCTGGGATTCCCTTATATCTAATTTTTCTTCTTGGAAAGGGATTATTGACATTCTTCCCAAGCGCACATCCTTTACAAACTTCTTCATGTTCTACCTACAAATATAGAACACCTGAAACCATTTTTTTTTTAGCCAAAGCCCTATAATGAAGATGCACATATATTCTATGCCAAAGCTCACATGGGTTAAGATAATTATGTACAAGTTCTTGAGTTTTTTGTTTGAAATTCTATACAACCTTCCTTCATGAACTCTAATTACTCTAGCAGAATCTATACTAGAGCCTTTAGGCCAAACAAGAACTTTGCCATCAAAAAATGCTACTCTATCTCCTTTATTTCCGAGCATGAGATAGGGACCAAATTATTTTTAAAATATGGTACATAAAATATGTTTCAAAGATGAACATTTCACCTAATTCTATCTCAATAGAAGTCTTCCCAATGCATTTTACTGCGTAACTTTGGTTTTCTCCAAGTTCTACTTTTTGAGATAGTCTTCTTTCTATTAGCTTATGAGGTTGTCACGATCTCTCGTCTTGTGCCTTGAGGCACCACTATCTACTAGCCACAAATCAACACTATCTACAATAGAACCTATAAGGGTAGAGAAAAAAAATAAATCTTTAGTACTTGGATCTTTAGTCTTAGGTTTCTTTGGAAGTTCATACTTGATTGTTGTGGTAGCATATTATGAAAATTTCTGAATCTACACATTAGAAACCCCTACTGCAATTACTAGTTTAACATCTCGTACTTGTCCTTTTGCATTAACAAGTTATTTAATTACATAAATATCGATGTAAAACACTATTGCAACATACATATACATACATATCATGAACTAAAATACACTAAGACAATCACATAAGGAACGCCTTTATTTTTGGACAATCATCCTTGGAAAAACCTGATTCAGGACCGATGCAACATATAGAGGGCTTGCATCATTAAGCAGATTGTTGAATACAAATAGGGTGCTAGATATGGCTCACCCAACAGAAAAAATCTTGGCAGAAGTACCTCTATCCAGGGACAGATATTCTGGAAAATTCCGCAACTGGATTATCAAACCCCATAGATGACTCAGTTGTTCCTAGTGCTGGGCAGCGATGGCTGCTCCAAGCTCTGTGCTAGAACTGTGTTAACTCTTCTAGGAGCTATGTCACACCCACAATGAGCCTCCCTTTCTCAGAAAGTCGATTTTCTGAATTTCTCCCTCTCTACCCCACAAAATCTCCCCAATGCTACCTCTAAGGGCCTGCGTCAGCCCCTACGACTTTTGCGTCACTTGCGTTAGCCCCTACGGCCTTTATGTCACCCTCTCTGGGATTGTGTTGTCTCTCTCGGTGATTCTCTGCCTCTCTTCTATGTATTCTTCGGCCTCAGACTGAAGTTCCCTTGTCAAACTACTCCTCGTTGCAACTTAGATCACTAGCTCTATTTTTTCAGCAAACCTCGCCCCAGAAAAATCAAGCTCTTTGATCAATTTGATGTATCTCCAACTAACCCTCAAGCCTCCTCTTATACTTTTCATGTTCATGAATCAATGGCCGAGATTAAGTCTCTAATCAACGACTAAGATTAAAACATCTTAATGCTCGCCACTTAGAACCTTCTCACCCATATTTTTATTAATACCCATTAATATTTTTTATTTTCCTAAGTTTAGACTTAAGAACCCATTAAAAACATTAATTATTTTAATAATTCCTCATTTGAGTGGAATTTCTCCGAACAATTTATGGGTTCTGGAGATCTCACGTTTTCTCCCTCTACCAAATTTCGGAGCTAGAGCACATCTAATGCTACCCAAAATCAACACTCCCTCTTAGCGAGGAATGTGCTCTAGCAATACTTCTGAATAGAAGTACGACACTGATCCACTGCTTTAGTCCTTTGTGCTACTTATGCTTGGCCTCATACCCTTCATCTACTGCACCGCTACTTCCTATACTATTTCCCATGACTCTTCCACTACCACTGCTACATTTGTGCTGCAACTCCCTCTCAAAATGCTACATCATGCTACCCATAGCACTACCACTACTAACTACTGCAATGCAACTCAGTTGCTGAGAAGTAAGAAACTGAAGCTTCACCCAAACACTGCATCCTGGTCAGTATGGATGCCTCTTGATCCTAAAGCTACCTCTGTTGTTAATCTGTGCTGACCCTCTGCTGCCACTGCACTGTTGCAAACTTCTTTGTGCCTCTCGCACTGCTACAAAATCCATTTTGCTACCTCAGAATTTGGCACTCTAGCTTTGCCACTGTCGCTCCATCACACCTCTCTCAAACTGACACCCATTATTTTGCTATTGTCGTTAAGGGCTCTCGTAGCCATATGTGATGCAAGAGTTTGGGCACCTCAAGGATCATGCCCTTACATGTAGTCCTCTTGACTACAACTCCATATCGCCCCACCTCTTCTCCAGAGGTGCATGAGCACTCATGGCACAATTTCATCCTTGACATCCTTGTTTGCCTTTGCTGGAGTAGCCTTTGAGTGAGAAGCCTCCCCCTTTCCTTTCTTCCTGGGGCACTGAGTGGCATAATGTCCCAGCTCCCCACAGTTGAAGCATATGACCTTGGTGGTGTCCTTCTTCTTCCTCTTCTGCTGCCCCTGCTCTTCTGTTGATGTGAGAGTTGCATCCTCCTCCTCCTCCTTCTTGACTTGGGCTCCCTTGACACTAGTTCCTACCTTGGTCAACCTCCTAAGTTCTTATTGTCGAAGAGTTGTCGACATCTCCTCCCAACTGGGAAGAGTCACTCTACCCAAGATAATTTTGACAAATGTCTCCCAGTCCTCGGTGACTGCATTCAGGCTAGTCCTAACCATGAACTATGGATCTGGTTTAGATCCCATGGAAGTCAGTTGGTCGTGAATCCCTTGCAACCTGAGAAGGAAGGGATCTATCTCCTCTCCTTTCTGCATTTGGTATTGTCTCAGTTGATTTTCTAATACCATATTTTGTTGCATGGAAGAGCCCTGGTACAAGGTGGTCAGGTTCTCCCACATCTATCTTGTTGTGTCCTTCTTAGTAATGTGTGGTACTACATGATCTTTGACCCCATATAGGATCATGCACTTGGCCTTCGTCTGGGTCTCCTCTTAGTTTTGTGCCACATCGACGTCAACAAAAACAACAACCACCTTCAAGGCATAGTCCTTGATGTGATTTTTATCTAGGATTTCTAGGATCCTGGCCTTCCAGATGACAAAATTAGAAGCTCCTATAGGTTTTAACCCCATATAGAAATTAGTTGCATAAGAATTCTAAAACACACAAAATAAACAATAGCGAGAGCATAACACATAAAACACATATACACAGAGATTTTCCCCTGGATCCCAAAACTGGGACTACCAGCTTGATTTTCCATTATGTTTCTTTCAATGTTACAATACATATTTATACATGCCGAAGCATCCAATAC
>APFE031287560.1:63082-125501 GCA_000404065.3 Pinus taeda | reverse complement strand
CCCCCCCCCCTGTGACCCCCCTGTTGCGCAATCAGCACAATAAAGGGGGGGCTTCACCCCCCCTCTAATCCCCCAATTCACTACATGGGCTAGTCATGGAAAGAATATAACACAACCCAATAGCTCTGTCCAATATTTCCTAATCCCTCAACCAATTCATTGTCATCTCTGCTCAAAAATAGAATTGGTTCTCTTCTCCCTTTCCTGCTATCAATCTAGCAAGACTTGGATCTGGATTCCTTGGGCGCAAGAAACCCTCTAAGGAACATCTCCTCTATAGACTCCCTCTGAGTCTTGATTTCCCTCTCAAAAATCCTTTGGCCAACTATCTAATCGCTCCTCTCCAATCCTCCTTTACTACTGCAACCCAGATCTGTTAAGGTAATGATTACCTCTACCTTGGTTCAGTCTCCTTAGACATTGTTCTACACCACCAAAAACAACGTCCCACCAGGTCCTCAAACCCAAAATCTGCTCGACTTCCTTAGCCTCGACAACATGAAGAATCTGAGCCCTTTAGGATCTGCGCAACCATTACGTGGGCTGGATCAGCTCCTCCTAGCCAACTATGTCAATCCTTCCTAGCTCAAAAAGATGACGTGGCTCTGTGTGAGCCTGATCTGCCCCCCTCTGCCTCTGCACTGGTCTTGATGGCTAACGCAGCTACTATGTGGGCTCCTCTCAACTACTGTATCACCTCCACTTGGTTCAGAGTACTGACGCAGGAACTGTGTGAGCCTCTACGTCACTTTCTTTGCACTGCGTCTCTCCTCCTTCTGCGCCTCTAGCTATGGAATAACGCTATCACTCGGGACAACTGCTTTTCTGCCACAAATTATCCGGATTTCTTGGTTGGTATCTTCAGTCTGTTATGATCAGCAATCGCTCTAATACCATGTGAAAAATTATGAATCTACACATCGGAAACCCCTACTGCAATTACTGGTTGAACATCTCCTAGTTATTTTGCATTAAAAAGTTATTTAATTACATAAATATGGATGTAAAACATTATTGCAGCCTACATATACATACAGATCATGAACTTAAATACACTGAGACAATCACACAAGGGACACCATTATTTTTGGACAATCGTCCCCAGAAAAACGCAATTCAGGAAAATCAGTGCAACATATAGAGGGTTTGTATTATTAAGTAGATTCTTGAATACAACTAGGGTTCTAGATATGGCTCACCCAATAGAAAAAATCCTGGGAGAAGTAAATCTATCCGAAGACAGATATTCTGGAAAATTCACCAACTGGATGATCAAACCTTACACATGACCTGACTATTCCTAGTGCTGGGTAGCGATGGCTACTCCAAGCTATGCGGTGGAACTGCATCACCTCCTTTAGGAGCTGTGTCACCGCAATAGTGAGCCTCCCTTACTCAGAAAGTCAATTTTCTGAATTGCTCCCTCTCTACCCCACAGAATCTCCCTAGCGCTACCTCTAAGGGTTTGCGTCACCTAGGTCATCCCCTACGGCCTCTGCGTCACCCTCTCTGGGACCGCACTGTCTCTCCTGGTGTTTCTCTACCTCTCTGTTATGTATTCTTCGGCCTTGGAATGAAGTTCCCTTGCCGAGTTGGCCCTCACTCTAGCTCAGATCAGTAGCTCGATTCCCTCAGCAAACCTCGCCCTAGAAAAATCAAACTCTTTGATCAATTTGGTGTATATCCAACTGACCCTATAGCCTCCTCTTATACTTTTGTTGTCGATGAATGAACAACTAATGTTAAGTCTCTAATCAATGACTAAGATTAAAACAACTTGATCCTTGTCGCTTAGTGCCTTCTCACCCATATTTTTATTAATATCCATTAATATTTTTATTTTCCTAAGTTTAGACTTAGTAACCCATTAAAAATATTAACTATTTTAATAACTCCTCATCCAGGTGGAATTTCTCCAAACGATTTTTGGGTTCTGGGGATCTCATGTGTTCTGGCCCCTCCACCAAATTTCAGAGCTAGATCACATCCGATGCTACCCAAAATCAACACATACTACTTTCTATTTCTTTTTATATCATTTGATATTTTAGGACAATCACTTCTATAATGGCCAAATCCATGACAATGATAGCATTGAACTTTTGACATGTCTCTCTTTCCTTAAGGAGAAGATCTTCTTCCTTCAGGTCTTCTTCCCTCATCTATTTTTTGAAATCCAATCTTCTTTCTTCCTGCAACCTTCTTGAAACATGTTTCAAATGATTGAGATTCACCTTCACCAAATCTCTAAATATTCCCCTTAGACATGAGGCTTGATAAGTCTTTAGTATATGTAATCCATAGTTCATCAAACACTAGAACTTATTTTCTGGCAAATGTCCCCAATGCAAATGAGTCCCATGATTTAGGTAAAACATTAAGCATTGTAGTTACTAGTTCCTTTTTAGAAATTATTTCATCAATTTCTTTAAATTGATCCTTCAATTGAGAAATCCTCATGAAATATGAGGCTATAGTCTCATTCCTTGTCATTCTAACATCTTGAATATCATTCTTCAAACTCATTGCTTCACCAATATTATTGATAGAGTATAATCCAATTAGGGCATCATACATTTTTTTTTTAAGAGTCAAGATTTTCTACATATGGGATCAAATAATCTCGAATGGAATCTACAATGACAATTATAGTAATAATATAATATTTCTCAAATTTGATTTTTTCTTCGGTCTTTCCCTTCACAATACCCAAGAGTTAATTCTGTGCAAGAAGGAGAATGATCCTTGTTTTCCAAGCTCTAAAGTTTGTAGCTCCTTCCAATTTGTTTTCTTCCTTCATAGAGAAACCGATATCCATAAACAATCAAAATAGATCTTAGATGAGGTCTTATCTGATGCTCTTCCATTTACCAAAGCTTTCCAAGAGTGATCTCAATGTCTTATCCTTGACCAAATCTCTAATACTATGTTGATTTTTCAAGTGCAATAAATACAAGCACAAATTTATGAAATACTAACAATTACTTCTAATGATACAGATCTTATTCTAATAATTTCAGTTTATCATCAAGAAATTACACTTTAGAAATTCAACCATAAAACCATAAGGATAATAAAGATCACAATGCATAATAATACAAGATTTACCTCTGGAAAACCCACTAGGGGAAATCTAACAACCTTTTCCTTAGATAAATTCTTTAGTTCAATAAGAGATACATCTAATGTTTCTAGTCAACTATGAGAGAAAACTGATCAATAAGCTATGGTCAAACCTAGTCAAGCAACCTTCTACTCAAGTCAAGTCAAGTCAAACTTTTTTACCTTAAAAATTCAGCCCTCTCTGATTTTCCCTAGGCCAAATTTTAGCCTCTAGAATATGCCTAGAAACTTGATCTGCCCTAAATTTTGGCTTTCCCAAAATATGCTTCACAAAAACTGCTACCCAGAATTCACATGTGCGAGTTCAAGAGAGAGAGAGAGAGATCTAGAGATAAACTCATCCTTCTTGTCCTTCTTTGTCCTTCTTCTCCTTTGCTTGGATGCCCATAAACTGTCTTTCTTGTGAGTGATCGAATGGTGCCTTTGTGGAGGAGCTTGAATGACTTTATATAGTGTTTTGTCTTTGCAAATGGGTGTGTCTCTTCACTAGAGACAACTTAACTAGTTTGGAGCCAAAAAATCAAAATTCAAATTTAAAAATTTTCTCCTTTAAATCTGACATGATGAACATGTCTTATAATAATTATTTCAATGGCTAATTAATCAAAATAACATGGAGAACATGTCTGACAATTATATTATACATTACAAGGGATAAATATAAATTATGAAGACTTATCATAGCTATAAAAATTGAACAGGATGAAGTTTGTTTCCTATAGGATTAGTGAGATAAGATACTCTAAGGACATCAACAAAAATTCTAGGTTTTTCTTCATGATGAAAATTGGTCTCTTCCTTTGAATTAAAGGATTCCCCTGTATATCCAAGTCCAAAATTTTCATGTGGTGGCATTTGGGGGTTGAGAATAACATCCAAGAATTGGGAACTCTTCAATTTTTTGTTGGCTTTGTCCAACTCCCTTTTTAAAGATACAACCTCAGCTTCCCATTTTCCACAAATTTCTTCCTTTTCCTTTAGTTTATTTCTCAACACTTCTTGTATTATTTTAGATTCTTCCTTCTCGGTTTTGAAAGAGATGATTTCCTCAGATAATTTTCCTTTATTTTTCCAGAGTCTCTCATTTTCTTCTATTGCTTTAATCAATAGTTCATCCATATTTCCTTCTACTTCTTCGAGACTTCTTCTTCTTTTGGATTATCCATTTCATTTGAGAAAGCCATGAACAATATTTCTCTACTTCCATCACATTCTACTTCATCAGAGTCACCATTTTCTTCCTTGGAGAAGAAATTATTTTTGCTTGAGCCTCTCTTCTTGAATGTTCTTCTCTTTTGTTTGTCTTCATCATCACTATCATACTTGAAAGGACACTTTGTTGCATAATTAATTTTACCAAATCTAAATCAAATAAGAGGTAACTTACCTTTGAGTTTGTATCCTTTCTTCATCTTCTTGACAATTTGTGCCATTTTAGTATCAGAATCATCGCTACTGCAATCACATTTCTTCCCCTTTATTGATGTATTTGATGCCTTTAATGTAGCTTCCTTGTGGGTTAAATTTCCTATCCTCATCTCATATGTTTTTAGGATTCCATGAATCTCATCTATTCATAAAGTTTCCAAGTCTTTTATATGTTATATGGCATAATTGTTTTCATCAAACTAGTTAGGAGGTAATCTTAAAACTTTTTGAATAATCATCTTTTCTTGGGCATCTTCTCCTAGCCCTTTGAGAGAGTTAACTACTTCATGTACTCAAAGGAAGTAATTTGTAATATATTCTTCATTATTCATGTTGAGACTTTCAAAATAATTTATGAAAGTTTGAAGCTTTTCCTTTTGACCGTGCCATCTCCTTCATAGATATTGATAAGCATGTCCCACATTTCTTCAGTTGTTTCACAAGTCATAACTTTGGTGAATTGTGAGTTAGACGGGCCACTTGTTATAGAATTAAAATCATTGGCATTTATTGCATATGTCTTCTTTCCTTCTTGTTTTTTTGGTAGTGGAGATGGAATCTTATATCCATATATAATTGATTGTCACACTTCAACACCAAGAGACATCAAATAGAACTTTATCCCAATTTTCAAAATGCAAAATTTATTCCACTAAAGGGAGGAGCCCAAAACACTTGTTGGCCATGTGATTCACAAAAAATCCTTCTTCCAATTGCTAGGATGATCTTGAAGAAGCTGACTCTGATACCAATTTTTGGAAATACTGGGGGAGGTGAATCAATATTTCTTTCAATAGTTTATTATCCACAATACTTGCTAAGGTTTTGCAAATGGGGTAGCAAGCTAAGTGGGCTTGATTATGGGGAAAAATCCACAGTTAATCGCGCTTGATCCAGAGGCGATCTGGGATGGGTGACCTCACGGGAAGTCCTGGTTACCGGGTGCAAGCCCCAGAAGTGATGATTGACGCTACGTGATTCATTTCACTAGTTTCAATCCCACTTCTTCACCCCTGTGAGCATCACCTGATGCAATGAGTGCTAAGTGGACTATTAAAAAATCATGAGAAATTAGTCAATTACAACTACTTCTCATGGAAATGGTCATAGATGAATGACTTACTTAACACAGTTGAATCCCAAAATAATATCTAATATAATGCACTGCGAAAACCCCAATACTTAGTTTATTATCCAGTTAATACTTTTCTTAACTTGAAGCGCAAGATATACAAGAACACAAGAAATAAACCAAGAAATAACTTGTATAAATATAGTTCAAATGATGATACACTAGTCAAATTCTGGCTCCAACGAATACAAATAATTCAATTCTTACAAGGCTCCAACCTTGAATGAGGAAACCAATCCTCTTAATCTAATTTAGGAACCAACTTGATTCATATGAGGACACCAATCCTCTTAGGATCCAACCTTTACAAATACTTCAAATAAAATTCAAAATATTGATCAAAGTTATGCTTCAAGATGTCTCCAATATCACTTTTATAAGTTGCTCCAAGATCACTTCAAAGGACACTTCAAAGGTTGCTTCAACAATTATTTAATGACTACTCTAATGACTCTTCAAGGTTTGTTCCAAGGATGGCTTCAAAAATATCTTCAAGGATGCTCCAAAGCCTACTCTAAATATCTTCTTCAAATATGGTCTCAAGGCCCTTCAAATTGGTTTAGATAATAATCAAAATAATCATCCACTAGGCCAAAACTTGAGGCAATAAGAGGCCAAAATATAGAGGTCAAATAAGGTCAAAATTTATGCCAATACAAGTATAACTTCTATCCTAAATAGACTTGAGTTATGTCCCTTATCATGGAATTGAAATGTCCTCAGGAGAGTCGAGTACCACAAGGTCGAATTGTACATAAGAAGGGTCAATTTCTACACTTCATTGCAGGGTTGAGTCAGAGGTAAGATAAGTTGAGTTACAAGGGATAAGGTCTGTCCTCAAGCGTGTGAGTCTAGATAGATTTGCAAGAGACTGAGTTTTGTCTCTTAACAAGAGCCAAATTATGTCACAAAGGAATCTGAGCTCTAACCTTCAACAAAGGATGACTTATATCCCACAAAAAGGGCCAAATTATGGAAAATATATTTTCTCCAAAATATCCCAAAATCTAATAAAAAAAACCCACCAAGAACCCTTGATTTAGAGCAGAAAATATTATCCAAAAATTGTTACTTCAATATGCTTCTAGGTTCATGAGATATGAACCACTTCTTCCTTAGGTTTGAATCTTCTGTCTTGATTCTTTAACGAGTTGGTGGAAAAATGGAGAAGAAATCCCACTTATGTATATTACTCAAAATACCCAAGACAGGGTCGACTTATACAGGGGATAAAATTAGTGGTTTTTGTCCTAAAAAATCCATTTCTCCTCAATAGAGAGGAGTTAGGGGGAATGGAATAACTCATTGGAAAGGGCTTAAAGTGATCTATAAGCCTTTGTTATTCTCACGTTCATAAAATCATCCTTTGGCATCAATAACAATTATTTTATCAACAATTGAACCATGCTTAAGCCTTTATTTTCCATGCAAACATAGATTGGTTTCATTTCGTTGTGCAGTTTGGTATGTTTCCATAGAATTCATTGAATTTGGAGCTTTAATTTTGAATTGTAGAGTGTGAGAGCACAATGAGGGTAATGTCAGACTTTTCTTCCCTCTTGGTTGTACAATGATTGTTTGGTTCAATTAGCATAAAAGACAAGGTCTTGTCAATCAAGGACATCATAGGCAACCCTAGTGGCATCAGTACACCTAGAATTATTTCCCTTTTCCACCCTTTTATTGTGATTTTTACCCTCACATTGAACCAAATCTAAGACATAGTTTGAGGTTGCTTTAATGATATGTGAATGCAAAAATTTTCCTATGCAACAAAATTGTTTCGTGAAATGCCTATAACCATCTTCTTAAGTCTATTGTCCAAAGAAAAAGTTCCCTGTGAGCTTCTTCCATTTGGATTGTTTTTTTGTATCATTTCCTTTCATGGTGATAGGATAGAATCCTATTAGAAAATATGACCACTACACATATAATGTAGTATCTCGAATTTTAAAAACGTCTCGGTTGATAATTTAATGTTGAATCCTTTAAGAAATTAAACCAACCAAAAATGTGTGATGCCTTGATTGGAAGAAAACTTAATTATTGTATACTTTATGTTCCATGGAGGTCTTTGTGCTTATGTTGATGAAAAATTAAAGACCTAGTATTTGAGGACTTAATCCATAGGGCTGACATGTAGATTTCGAGGCTAGCACTATAGTTGTCTTTCCATGTACTTGTCTGGTGCAACATGGCTAAGCTTGTAAATCATAAATAAAACAACAAATCTAAGGTGAAAAACTTGTGTGATACAATCTTATCAAATGTGTTGACTTCTCTATGTTGATGCTAGCATGTAGAGGGTTTTTATTTCAGATTTTATACACAAGCTCAAGGTCTATGTGTGGAAAAATACCAAACTAGCTATTGCAAAACAATAGAGAAGAGAGAGAAAATTTTCTTAGAAATTTGACTAAGTAACCAAAGAAATAATTTGAATTACACAAGAGACATGATATGAAAATATGATATATTATTATTATTTAACATGAATATAATATATAGTCTCTTTGGGAAGTTGAACCAATTAGATTAGGTTGGTATTCCATTTTTCATGCACTTAGTTAACTAGAGTAATTTCCTAAAATAGCTAGAAATCCAAAACTGGAGTGAGAGACACTTAAAAAAAAAAAAAAAAGAGTTAACTAGAGTTATAAATCTATCATGGATAAGCTATCATGTAGAGTGGATTTGATTGTTGAAATAGAAGCCATTGGACTCCTTGTTATAAGTAAATCATCTACATAGCATACTATAAGCAAAAGAGAGCCAATTTATTTCAACTTGTACATATTAGGATCATATTTACATCTTTTAAAACCTTTGGAGAGAAGATATGAATTTGCCTTGGCATACCAAGCTCAAGGTACTTGTTTAAAACCATATAGTGATTTCTTCAATATGCAAACTAAGAATGGATCTTGCACATACCCTTCTAGATGCTCCATGTAGATTTATTTTTTGAGGTCTCCATGTAAGAATGCATTCATTTCATCCATGTGATGCGCTTCCCATTCACCAACAAATGCAATAAATAAAGCCAACCTAATACTGTCCATCTTATTTACCAGTTGAAAGGTCTCCTCATATTCAACCCCCTTAACCTGAGAGAATCCCTTAGCTACCAAACAAACCTTATACTTATATCTAACAAGTTTCCTATTGGGGTGAAGAAGTACCAATTCCCAAGTGTTTTTCTCCATCAAGGAATTGTACTCCTCTCTCATAGTTTCTTCCCAAGAGGTATTTTCTTCAGCCTCTACATAGGTTTGAGGGTCTAGTTTAATAAAAAAATAATAATGGATAGCATATGAAGGCTCCATGACAATTAGAACTTGCAAAGGCTTCACAAAGTGAGACTTGGTCCTTTGTGATCGAAAAAATCACCCATTATATCACCACCTACCTAAAGTGTTGTTGTAGCCATCAAGGCCTCTGCTTTGTGCCTTTAATTCCTTATTTTTGTCCTGAATATCCAAATTTTAAATATTATTAGAGTTTTGATCTAAAGTGGTGACTAAGATTTGACACAAGTAGAGGTGGAGAGGCTTTAGAAGTGGAATAGAGGGACCTTCTTCAAGTAAGGCTCTTCTCTATATGAAAAAATTATATGCTGAAGAGTCTAATAACATGTACCCATTAAATTCCCCTGGATATCACAAAAATATGCACTCCCTACTTTGAGGCTCCATAGATTTTCTCCTATTAGAGTGAATCCTAGCCTATGCCTGAGAACCAAAGACTCTAAAGTGAGCAATATTTGGTTTCTTCCATGTTAAGGAATCAAAAGCAGTGATCCTATTTACTAATTTATGTGGAATTATCTTCTAAATGTAAGTTTCATGGTTAATAACTTCATACCATAGCTTCATAGGTAAATATCTAGCATGAAGCATGCAATTCGCCATCTTTGTTAGTGTTCCATTTTTCTTTCTTCCAAATCCATTTTGTTATGGAGTGTAAGGAACTATATTTCACAATCCTCTGCCAAATTATTAACAAATATTTTTAACATCCTTATTTTCATATTCATCCCCATTATTTGTTTAAAGGAATTTAATTTTCTTCATTATCTAATTTTCTAGAAGCCACTTGAAATTTTTGAGATGATCAAAGGCTCTTGATTTCAAATTAAGAAAATAAACACATGTATATCTTGACAAATAATTTATGAATGTTAACACATACTTCACCTTATTAATGAGTGAGGAAAAGGTCCAATAATATCATTGTGCACTCTGAAGCAATAAGGAGGCTCTCTTAACCTCACCTATCTCACACTAGCAATGAGGAGGCTCTCTCCTAGCCTTACTCATCTCAAACTTCTCTTCAAAATTCTTTCCAAGTATGCAACCCTAACAATTTCCATTTATTTATTGGATATGTGGAAACCCTTCAACTATTCCTTTTTTATATAGTTGATCCAAATACTTATGATTAAGGTGACCAAATCTCTCATGCCATAACCTTCTCTCCTCATTAGCATGTGTTAGAAGAGAAAAACCAGATTTAGGAATACACCAAGAAGAAGTGTATAACTTGGAATAGTGGTTCAGCTCTCTAATAACAACTCAAGGACCATATGACATGTTGGAAATCACCATTGTATCTTGAATGAATTCCACTTTCTCGCTTGGCCTTGAATAAGCGATATACTAAATGGAATGTATGGTAACTAAAAGATGAGGAACATGAAGTACTTTATTAAAGCTACCATGGTCCAAGTCAATTCCCCCTTCTCCAAAAACCTTCACAGGTGTCCCATATATCAAAAATATAGGGGTCTGCTATAATTATCCAAGAAAGAAAACTATTTTTTGTTAAAAAATCCATATGTCATGTGGTTCCTGAATGAAGCACACAAGAATTATGAAATGTAGTAGTAGTTAGAAATACATGACCCCCTGACCTTTTTGATATGATGGTTGGTATTCCTTATTCTTCTTGACGTTATCTGGCATGTAATCGTCCAAATGATACTACTAGATTACTTATGCCATATGATCATTGTTTTTCTTCATGCAATAGCTCTTAGGTTGGCACCCCCTATTGCAATATGTGCACTTCTTCTTGGCCTTTCCTCCCTTGCAATTTGAACCCTCCCTGATAGGATTTCTCTTGGCTTCCTTTCTATCTGATTCCTTTGTATTATTGTTATTTTTCTTAGTCTTATTTCTTGATTCATGTGTTACAACTGCATGGGGTTTGGAAGACTTCAAAGTCCATGTGAGTATGACCTTGGTTTGCTCTTATATGAGGGACCAATAAATGTATCCAAAGATGGTATGTTCCAATTTTTATGCATAAAAAGTTTCATCGTATTGAAAGAACAAACAAAAATATATTACTCAAATCCTAACTTAGAAAGCACCAAAATAATGAGTTTTTCCTCTTTATTGTTTATGCATTAAAATTGTGCATGAGTCGTTAATGTCTTGAATCTAGAGTAGTCTTGTAGGGTATCGAATTTTGATGGAACTAGTGTGATCAACTCATTCTCAACTTGATGTCTCCTTGACACATATTTCTTGCCAAACAGTTCCTCCAATTTGGTCCAAAATTCATTATGAGTTTTACACTCATCAATATATGAAACAACAAATTAGTGGAGATTGACAACAGAGAATCTCATAGGCTTCATTCATCATTAGGGAAGTTTTGAGGTCTAAAATGGGTTTCCTAAGAAAAATTATAAAATAAGAGATGATATTTTAAAGGAAATGAAAAAACTATTTTTTATTACATATTTGACTTATCTCCTTGTAGGTTTACTCAAATTTCAAGTTTGGAAACTCATTGGACGTGTAATTAGATTCTGTATCTAATGAATGCTCACTCAGTGTGCTTTTGAATTGATCCACGCCGAGGAAAAATGAAATTATATGAGAATGTGTGCTTTTGAGTAGATCCACGTCAAGAAAAAATGAAAATACATGAAAAAACTTGTTTCTTACATGTTTTTCGTGTCTTTTAATTTTTTCTTGATGTGGATCTACTCATAAGCATGTACAGTGGGTACTCATTGAATGCAAAATTTTATTCCACATCCAATGATTTCCCACACTAAAAAATTGAGTAAACCTATAAGGAGATAAGTTGAAAACATAATTAAATAAATTAGTTCTCTACTTTTCCCTCCAAAATTATTTACCCCTTGAGATGACATTTTCATCTTGAATCCAATTGGTTCTTTAAAGTTGTTTTTGTTAGTACATTTTTCATTTTGAGGTTCACTTTTGACCCTAAAATTCCCCTAATGTTTGTTGAAGCATTTCAATTTCTTAGCGATTGATGTGGTTTCATTTTTTGTCCCCACTATGATCCAATAGTCTCTCATTGTGTAGGAACATCATATCTTAGGCTTCTAATCAAAATAGTTGAAAAGAATGAGGGTTACTAATATCTTGTCCATTCTCTCTATGGGTTGTTTTAACTTGTCAAAAATGAAATATAATGTTCTTCACCAACACACTCCATATCTAATATCATGTAGGATTTTAGACCCAAACTGAAGATCTATATATGAAAAATTACTAGACCAATGACTGCAAAACAAGAGAAAGTATAGAGAAAAATTGCTTAAAAATTGACTAAGTAGCCAAAGAGACAATTCAAATTACATAAGAGATATGATTTTAAAATATGATAAATTAGTATTGCTAAATATAAGTACAAACTCTCTAGGAAGAAGAACCAATTCAAATTAGGTTGGAATTCGCTTGTGCATGCACTCATTTACTAATTTCCTAAAAAGTTAAAATGCCAAAATTGGAGCCAGAACCCTTAAAATAGAAAAACATCTAATAAAAAAGTCCATTCAAAGTAAGTGAAGCTAGAAATCCATTAGAACTAGTGTAATAACTCGCACATGTAATCAATACCCATGCAAACTCCAAAAAAGAAACTCAAATCCATTAGAAAAACATGTAGGTGAGTGGATAAGGTTGTAAATAAAGAAATCTACCAAATAAGAGGGGGAATTCATATTAGGAAACTTAGGGATGAAATAATGGAGAGGAAATCACCATGTAATATCCCAGTCAACACCAAATCACCACATGTCATCTTAGGTGGCACCCCTTGCTAAAAATAGGAGATGGTTCTAAATGGTAGGAAATTTTCAGTATTGAAAGTATATGTGCCCCTAATAATGTATATGAGAGAGTCAAATGATAGCATGAAGGATGGTCCTAATGAATTACTAGGTGCAATGTACTTGTTACCACAAAATCTAACATGAATTGGAGAGGGAAACCCTATAAGACAAAATCTAGAGAAAGTGTTAACAATGGGGTAAAGGACCAATGCCACCTTAGCTAAAACCCCCTGCTCTTTACAGAATTTCACCAATGGGGTGCATTGAAAATTGGTTGCCATTGATGTCAATCCAAATAGTAGCCACAAGAAACCCTGCTTTCAAGGACAAAATGACAAGGAAAATTAGGGTTCCTGAGATCAAGATCATCTTCATTTGATGGTATTTTTCATGTTGATTCTAAATGTAGATGGCATGCCTCATAACTCCTTACGGTTGAGGAGATATGCCTGATCAAAGTTGGAGCCCCATTTTGTGGTCAAGAAGCCCCAAAGAAGATGTTGCAAGTAGCCTATAGATTGGTTTATTTGTGGCATTTTTGTTTCAAAAATTAAATTAAATTAATGATGGGATTTTACTAGTAAATTTTGTAAGCAAAAGAAGTCATGGTCAAAGGAAAAATAATTAATTAAATTTGAAAATCAAGTTGGCCTCCATTAAAGAAATTTTGACGTAAAAAAAGGGTCTCAAAACAAAAATGTACAATAAATTCAACTTTATAAATAGGATTCAATATGATGATGTCAACCATGGGAAATGATTCACCATTTTTGGAGTAAAAAGGTAAAAAGATAATAAAAAAAAATTAAAAAAAAATGTTTTTCCACCTCACATTATCAACTTATCTCCCTACGATTTTACTCAAATTTTGAGCAGGAGCACTCGTTGGCTCTGGAATTTACTTTTGCATCCAAGGAATACCCATATTGCGTACTTTCAATGGGCCCTACTACACGTAAAAGTGAAAAACATGAAAAAAATGTGATCGCAATCATGTTTTTTCATGTATTTCACACTTTTTTTGTAGTAGGGTCCATCAAAAGTATGCAACATGGGTATTCCTTGGATGGAAAATTAAATTATACAACCCACGTATGCTCCTGCTTGAAATTTGAGTAAAATCATAGGGAGATAGTTGAAAATACGAGTTGAAAAAGTAGTTTTTTATTTTCTCCCTCCAAAACTTGATGAGGTAATATAATTTTATTTTATTATTTCCACTATTATTTTATAATATTCCTTAAGAGGACCATTTTAGACCTCAAAATTTCTCTAATGCTAAAATAATTTTCTTTTAGCTCAAAAAATTAAATTGAAAATTCAAATTTGAGGTTGACTCCCTCCTATTGTCAAGTCATCTTTTTCCTTCTAGATGTATCCTTGGCCAGTATAAATTAATGACTTGTTGCCCTCCAAGACCAATGAATTCAAGTGATTATCTATAAAATATTGCACGATTTGTTGTCTTTCTTAGTCACACCTAACTAAAGATAAATGCCAAGTTCTAGAGACTATTTTTGCATCTGAAGTTTATATCTGATCATTGGTTTTTCATTGGGCTAGTGTATATGTTCTGAGGCCTACTCGACCCTATTTGGGAGACCACTTATGTAGTTACCTATGGGAGACTTTGTAGAAAATTTGTGGGACATGTCCTAAGGCTACTACAATATGTTGACAGGCTTATTTTGCGATGGGTAGAGGCAATTATGAGGCTTAATATTCTATGCTAAAGTCTACTCTAGGACTATTTTCATCTCTGTTACATACCTTCGTGGACAGAGGGTCTTGGGGTTATTTATTTTTCGTTTATGAAGAGTTTTTTTGTTGGGTTAATTGATCATCTGTTGTAGAAGCTCCAAGACCCCCCTGTGAATGAGTTTTTAGGTCTATTTAGCCTCCTTTTTTGAGACTATAACTGAGATTTTTTGTGGCATTCTTTACAATTTGTTGGGCTATTCAATGGGAACATTCACTATGATTTTCTGAGAAATATTCTCTGTGATTTCTTGAGATATTTGGTAGACCCTTTCTGTGGGAATCTTCACTTCTTTGAGAACTTATATGTGGGTTATTTCACATTAGTTATGAGATATATCTTGACCTCCTTTTTAAAGAAAATTTCACTTGTTTCCTAAGTTCTAATCTGTGCAAATCCAAGGAGATTTCATTGACCCTTTTTTGAGGCCTAATATGAATGTTTCTAAGGAAAATTCAAAGTTATGAGCTAATTTTGAGGATTAACTTATGTGGTGTTTTTCACCCTGTTGATATGACTAATTTTTGTGTGCCAACAAAGGGGAACCAACCCGACCGCGGACTCCAATTAGATCTTCTTTTGTTTGGAATGGCTAGTTCCAACGAGTTTCAAAGGATCCCGTAAACTGTTATAGGTGTTGAAATATTTCTCCCCAGAGGAAGACTTCCATTAAATCAACAAAAGAAACAACTAACCTATATGTATCAAGTCCTATCTATACTAATTCTACCTACTTATGCTAGTCCTAACTATTCTAATCTATCCCGCAGGATCATAATAAAAGAGATTAAACATCATATATAGATTCCAAGTCCAAATGAATCAATCACTGAGTTCACAGATGAACAAGGCTATATTTAAGCTTAATTGCAATCTGATTATTCATACAAGAATACACATTCCTGTTTCTACAAATAAAACTTGCAACTAATGTTTAATATAGCTTCAAATCAGAGACCGCTCATGAATTAACCATGATAACGAATTATATTCAAATAACCAAGACTAGTCATAAGTTGTTTGTTATAACTGTGCATAAAAACAAAACATATATATCCTCATGCCAGTCACAACACCCTGATTCCAAACATAAAAGAAAAAGGAAATTGAATATGAAAAAAAGGCTTCTTCTTGACCGAAATAGTCTTCTTTATTAGCATAATAAAATCGACCCCTCTTCTACCAAAAAAAAGCCCTTTTCCTCTATCCAGAGGTGGTACTTATGGAGAAAGAGAACTGATTGTCAGTTTCTCCTGACCTTCGGCCTTCCCTCTTCCTTTCCATATTCATATTAAAATATACAAAATGTAACGGTTAATGAAACATCGAACACGTTGAAGCCATTGCTACTGGAGCATTCTATTTCCTGAAGAAAAATGAACGGATGTCGGTAGAAAGAGGAATGATTGCATGCCATCCCTTTGCACACGTACTAACGGAATGCTATTCCTTTTTATTCCCTGAATGAAAGTGTAGACAATGCGCTCATTTTTCAACATCTGGCTTGATTTAAGGTGTATTCGGAGGTAATAATAACTTGATGGATCTGTGCTATCAGGAGTAATAAACAGTAACTTGGTCCTCACCTGCAGAAATAATTAACATTAGCTATGATTATGAGAGATATGATAGAAACGCCCAAAAACAAACCTTGCCTTCATTAAAACTTTCATAAAGAGACAAACTCTATAACTGGGAGCTCTGTGAGTCCTTTGGGCTCTAAGTCTCAAGAGGGCACGGTGATCTTTATTTGGTCACGACACAATGATGGCTCTAAACTTGCCAAGCAATGGGGAACTGATGATTAAAGCAAAACAGAGAACCATGCGATGAAATGATTAAATTCTTTCAGCACAATGGGGATTTTTCAACATCTGGCTTGATTTAAGTTGTATCCGGAGGTAATAATAACTTGATGGATCTTTGCTTCCAGGAGTACCTTTATTGAGTATAGAGTGTCCCTCTTTTTCTTGGACAGGTATTCCAGGATGTAAGGTCCTTTTGCAAGTCAGCAGTTGCAATTGAAATCCCTATTACAAGAGTGGATGGGCTAGAGGGAGGATAAGCAACAAGAAATCATCGTAGTATGTTGCGTAGCTCCCCACTGTGTATGCCTTCCCTGTTGCTTGTCATAAATTCCTCTGTTTTGGCTAGGTCTCGCTTGCATATTTTCCCCGCAACCATTCCTGATGCTTATGCATCAGCTCGTCGACCTCGCTTTTCTTCTCTTGGTCCTCGCCTGCAGAAATAATTAACATTAGCTCTGATTATGAGAGATATGATAGAAATGACCAAAAACAAACCTTGCCTTCATTAAAACTTTCATAAAGATACAAACTCTATAACTGGGAGCTCTGTGATTCCTTCGAGCTTTAAGTCTCAAGAGGGCACGGTGATCTTTATTTGGTCACGGCACAATGATGGCTCTAAACTTGCTAGGCGATGGGGAACTGATGATTAAAGCAAAATGGAAAACCATGCAATGAAATGATTAAAGTATTTCGGCGTGGTGGGGATGCATCTATTTTGAATTTTGTTTTCACTTATTCACACTCGGTACTGTGAACTGAGAGCCCTCAAGGAACTTCCACAAAATCTAGAGTTTAGGCATCAAGGGAGGCATTAGGGGAAGCGATCACACGACGATCTCGGACTTCTACTATCTTATGCAAGGTTTCAACGCTGGACACGATTCAACCTTTAGGAACCTTTAGGTTGATTCCACGAATTATAGTATCAAGAATTTTGTGACACTCTTCAAGCATGCACAATAACAGTTTCCATTTTAATTTCAAAATGCATTGCAACCATAATTATTAAACCATTGAACCATTCAGCTTTGAAGACATAATTCCATCTAACAACTCCAGTTATCATTCAGAGAAACGAAATATCAAACTTCTTAAGGGACCCATTCAAATTTGCCTCCAGAGCAGGTTTTAATAGGGTGGTGGTTGTGGCCACAGCAAAAACTCTAAAAGTGTTGTTCCCTTGAGGGAACAGTAGCTGTTCCCTGGAGGGAACAACAAAAAAAAAAAGTCCAAAAAGGTGTTGTTCCCTTTAGGAAACAACAATTGTTCCTTGGAGGGAACAACAAAAACACTCAAAAAATGTTGTTGTGGTGGTGGTGGTGGCCACAACAAAATGGTGAACCGCTGGGCGAACCATTTATCTCTGTTACCAAATAAAATTTGATCCATAGAACATCAGGGTGTTAAGATAAACTCAAAATGCAAAATGTATAGACGGATAGGCATGGGTTCCACTTCAGCATTAATTGCTTTAGGCGGGATAAAGACAAATAGCTTTTACATACTAATAGGGTTTTGACAAGCATTCTCCAGTGGTCATATTATGGGATTTATTGACCCTCCTTTACCTATTTTCTACTTTCAAAATCCTTCTGGGGCCATCACCGGTTTGTCAATACCTGTTTAGGTGTGTACATCAGCTCCTTATCGCGCATCAAGCTTGACGAATATATGTAGATATGTTTATCTGCACTTTATGTAAGAATTTTTTAGTGCTATACTTTCGTATGATCGAATGGGGGGCAGTCATGGATCATGCCATATTTTTAAACTGCTTAAGCCAGGTTGGGCTTGTTGTGTCAACCGGTACTCTGAGTCCAACAACAGTCCCTACTTCAACCAGCTTCCCAAACAACTCGTCCTTCTAGATTGGCATAAGGGTTTGACATTTCATTTTCTTTTAAATAAGTCCTTCTAGTTTCGGGCACAACAACTAGAGAATAATTAAATTTGCCACGGGATATACGACAGTGAGCTTAGCCCATGAAAGGAGGTTTACTTGTAGATGACAGATATTGGAAATTTAGTGAGGTGGATGGAACCAATGGAGAATGACTGCAAATCTCATAAGCAAGTATAGGCTAGGTCTAGGTAGGATTTAAAAAAAAAAAAATGCAGCATTCCGCCATGCCAGTCCAACCATGGTTACACATTTTTTCATTTTATAAATATGTCCCTACATGCTTCAGGTATACAGGTTATCAACAGAGCCTACCTAGTTCCCAACAAATGCCAATGAGTGGCTTCAATTTCAATTTTACTGCTGATTTTCCAGTTCTCATAGGCTCATCAAAGGTTCGCTTGATTTGCAAGGTAATCATGAATTTAGGATCTGCAGACTCACCAGCAAGTTAATGAGGGAAGCAAAAGTCTGAAGGTAGAAAATGAGGGAAATTGGAAGAGAGTTATAAAAGGTGAAGACGAGACTGGAAGGCCAAAATCAATTGACTGAAAAGGACTAAAATTCAAAACATAAGGAAGATAAACTTGCGCAAGACAAGAACGGACAAGATGAAAATATAACTAAGCTAACAACAAAATAAAATGAATCCTAACCTACTTAGGAGTTAACCACCATTGTGGTGGCTACTGGAAGTATCTCTTAAGATGTTGGCCATTAACAGGGATTTTTTCGGTTTCTCCCTATAAAGTTTTCAATCTGTAGGTTCCCTGACCAATTTTTTCCTCAACTTGGAACGGGCCCAGCCATAAATGTTAGAATTTTGTGTGCTTACCCTTCGGCTCACTCAGCTTGTCCCATTCCAAGACTAGCTCTCCAACTTGATAATCTTTACTTCCTACCTAATGGCGATCAAACCATCTCTTCACAATCATGAAGAGGGATCTGCTTTCTTTTGGAATGGCTAGTTCCAACGGGTTTCAAAGGATCTCGTAAACTGTTATAGGTGTTGAAATATTTCTCCCCGAAGGAAGACTTCCATTAAGTCAACAAAAGAAACAGCTAATCTATATGTATCAAGTCATATCTATTCTGATTCTACCTACTTATGCTAGTCCTAACTATTCTAATCTATCCTGCAGGAGCATAATAAAAGAGATTAAACATCATATATAGATTCCAAGTCCAAATGAATCAATCACTGAGTTCACCGATGAACAAGGCTGTATTTAAGCTTAATTGCAATCTAATTATTCATACAAGAATACACATTCTTGTTTCTACAAATAAAACTTGCAACTGATGTTTAATATAGCTTCCAATCGAAGACTGCTCATGAGTTAACCATGATAACGAATTATATTCAAATAACCAAGACTAGTCATAAGATGTCTGTTATAACTATGCATAAAAACAAAACATATATATCCTCATGCCAGTCACAACACCCTGATTCCAAACATAAAAGAAAAAGGAAAATGAATCTGAAAATGGCTTCTTCTTGACCGAAACAGTCTTATTTATTAGCATACTAAAATCTACCCCTCTTTTGCCATAAAAAATTCCTTTTCCTCTATCCAGAGGTGATACTTATGGAGAAAGAGAACTGACCGTCGGTTTCTCCCGACCTTCGGCCTTCCCTCTTCCTTTCCATATCTTACAAGCCAAGTCATCAATAAATGTCACATAGTATAATGAACCTCCAAGTGATCTCACAGGCATAGGACCACATACATCAGAGTCAATCAAATCTAAAACTTCTTATAGATATGTTTTCACTACTTGAAAATGGTTTCTTAATGTTCTTTCCAAGTGCACAACCTTTACAAACACCTTCATGATCTATTTGCAATTTAGGGGTGCCTAAAACTATTTGATTTAATTCTAGTAATGCTATATAATGACGGTGACCATATCTCCTATTCCATTGTTCACTTGGGTTGATTTCATCATGTACTAAGGCTTGAGATGGTTGACTCACGAGCCTATACAATATTCCTTCATGAATTCCAATGAACAACATAATCTATACTAGAGCCATTAGGCCATACAAGTATTTTTCCAACCACAAAAGCTACTCTATCTCCTTTATTTTCTACATGAAATAGAGACTAGATTCTTTTTCAAACCCGATACATATAGAACATTTTTTAGATGAACATTGTTGCTAGATTCCATCATAATGGATGCCTTTCCAACTCCTTTTACTGCATAGTTTGGTTATCTCGAAGATCTACTCTTTGGGATAACATCTTTTCCATCATGATATTAATATTTCCATAATCTCTAGTCTCATGTCTTTACGCACCACTATTTACCATCCACATACCATTATCATCTATTAGTGTCGGTATCTTCATCCCTCTGTCAGTGATGAAATTCTCTTGTTGCATTGCATGTTAGGTGTCTCGCTCGATCAACTGCATTCCATTAGGATCATGGATCATCTGATGGTAGTGGCTTGTTGTACATTTTCCCTCATGTCCTTTACCTGCTGGCCCATTTCCATTTATCTAGATCATCTGCAGTCATTTTTGTCTTTAAATCTGCTAGAGTCATTTTTATGGTTTTCAGTCTTATTAGGTCTATGGTTTCATCAAAGAGGTCCTCAAAATGCTTAATAATGGCCAGCAGGCACATGAGGAGGTCAAATAAAGTTCCAGGACCAATAAATTCCATAATCCCATGCTCAGAGACTGATTTTTCCTCAAAACCCTGTTTTGAGGAAAAACAGAGTATTCTATGTTTTTATGTATAAATTTGATGTAATTTCAGTTTTTCATATGTAACAACTTTAGTGGCAACCCTGGTCACCTTGCCAAGCTTTAGCATCTCCATCACCTACAATACAAACAAAAAGTCAAATCATTCAGTTCATCAAAGGCAAAAATAAAGCAAACTGCCTAACAACAGAGTTTGAAAAGCAATGTCAAAATGCAAACATTATAAAAGTGGGTTTTATGAGTCAGAAATTAAAATCTTTTGTATTTAAACCATTTCTTATGTTTAAAGAGCTCATTTGCATCCCAAGGAGAAAGAGGAGATAACAGAAAGGTTGTGTTGGAGAAAAGAAGGCAAATCGCAGCAAACTGTGCAAGTTTCAAAGGCGCAGCACATTGGGTCGTAGGTGTGGCTCATAGAGTTGGCGCGACACATTGGGCCGCCCTCCACAGTGAAAAAAATACACTAGTGCGATGCATTAGAGTGGCTCGGTGCGGCACATAGGGCTTCAAGCCCGATTTCACCCACGAAACTCATCCAACTGCCAAATTTGCTCGATTGCCACCTGTTCAAGTAAGTCAAGCATTCTTCCACTATTAGTGAATGAGTTCCTCTAGATGTTTATGGTGATTTAGTGAGAAAATCTTGAAACCCTACCTCCTTGCAATTTTTGTTGAAAAAACAATTTCTTAGGGTTTACAGTTTGTGTTTTTGTTGCCATGTCCACTCCATCACTCCCTCACTTTTGATTCCCTTATTTATTTTCCAGTTTCATCAACTCATTCCTCAATCCCCATGTCCCTAAATTCACTAACCCCATATCCCTAACTCCCACTATCCCAAACCCTAGCTACAAATTCCTAAACCCTAATTGCTATCCCAAAGTCTAATTATTGTCCCTAAACTCTTCTATTCCCTAAAATCCTGTCAACAAACATTCCCAAAACCCCCCATACACTTTCTTTTCACAGTCCCTCATACATTTTCATCCTTGGTAACATAAAACTAAAGACACCTTAAATCTCTTCATACTCATCTAAGAGAACTCAAACATTTGGCAAACATGGAACCTGATTCTTCCTATGACCGAGTTGAGGAGAGACATAGTGATTCTCCTACAGAAATGCATGCACCAAGGAGACATCACAAGGGTGGTAAACATATACGAGAGGAGCCTACTTCACTTTCCGAGCTGTAGACCTGCCCTCTTGCTGTCACATGATTTCAAAACCAATCCTATTATCAGTTTTGTGAGATGGTAGAGAGAGTCCAGTACCATTATGAGTTGGCCAGGTTGTTTGTGCTCCATCTTCATAATGGCCAAGTCACTCTAGCAGGTGTGACATTCACCTTGACGCTGGAGTCTATTTATCTAGCAACTGGCATCCCAAATGTCGGTGAGAAGTGTAATAAAAGGTAGCAGATTGACAGAGAGCATTATGAGCCTTACATCAAGGTTGGTTATCAGAGACATCTCAACAGAGTTTTTCCCTTCCAGTATCTGAAAGACTTATATGCTCTCTTGATGAAACTCATAATCAAGTATTTCAACTGTGAGGATTGGTTTTCTCGTCTATATGCCTATCATATCATATTATTGGTGCACTTTACTAGGGTGAGAATGATGAATCTCCCCTACTTTATTTGCCAGAACATTGAGAAGATGACCACCTTAGTGCAAAGGAAGTCTCGTCAGCAGCAGTATAACAACATATATCATTTTGCACTAATCAAAATTGTGGTCTTGCATCAGCTTGGTTTATAGAACATCTCATGGGAGGATTTCATTTCACATGAAGTCTTCACAGGTCCTCAAATACCTCCAGCAGCTTTTCATGAGACAGGTGAACCTTTACATCAGCAGGAGATTCATGAGACACAAACCGCTAGTGTGCCAGTGTTTTTCACCTACCAAAAGGGCACTAGAAGGTTGTTTGCAACAGCAAAGCGAGTATTATCTCCACCAATTAGGGTGGAAGGGGTCTCACTTCCTCCATCAGCAGAGCATGTTCAGGACAAGGGTAAGTGGCCATTACATGATGAGGGGCCTTCAGGAGAGCAATAGACAGATTTCATTCTCATTCAGGATGATGACACTGATTTGGGCCCACAAAGCTCAAAGCTCAAGGAGATTATTCAGGAGAAACATGAGGACATTAATGGGCCGTCTTTCAATCTAGAAAGAGCCAAGTGGATAATAAAATACCTGGAGCAAAGAAACAAACAACTAGAGGATCAACAAACCATTATGGAGCTGTAAAACATACGAGAAAACAGGCAAGATGCCAAAAGGAGGAAAGTGAAGCTCATCCCACTTGAACAAGAAATCAATGCTGATCGAGAATCTTGGCTTGATAGAACAAATATCCACTTAGAAAATTTGCTAGAGAAGGCCAACAAGGAGAAAACTATGTTGAGGCACATGGCCTACCATTACTTGGCTAGAAACAAAAGTTGCAAGGCAAGAATCAGGAAATTGAAGGCCAAGTTGAAGAAGGCATCGAGGAAGCAAAAAGAGCAAGATAGACTTCAAATGTTGGCTTAGGCTTCCTTGGCCCAACATAGCACTTAATGGAGGACACTCAGCCCAAATTTCAAAAAATTTGGGACACTTTTTGTAATTTTGGAATTTTTGGGCCAAAAAACAGGTTTTTCTGCCCAATGCGTCGCGCCACCTGGCGCTCACTTTTGATGGAGACCTCCTTTTGAGGAAAACTCAACATTTATGGATTTTTCATGGAAAAATATGCATGCCTACCAATGGCCAAGAAATTTTGATAGGGTTTGAGCTCCCAAAAAGGTCAAAAACACCTAAAAAATGACCTTTTTGCCCCTTTTGGGACACACAGGAAGCAGTGTTAGGAGAACTCAGTTTTGGAGGGGCAAATGGAGGCCAAATTAAAAAATTCTACTTGTGCTAGAAAGTAGACAGGCAGAACTTTCCAAAAAGCACACTTGGAGAAAATTTGGACACTGGGAATGCCTCCAAAAGCAGATGCAAAAAGGAGATACGTATAGGGAAATCAGCGTGGCGCATTGGAGGAATTTTGCTCAGTTTGACCAAAAATACTCTGTTTTTCGCCTAGTTTCTTGACAATTTGATTTTCCTCCTTCTAAATGTCAAAATCATGATGTAATTTAATGAAGCTTGATGGATTTTGATGTAATTATGCTAAATTTTCACTCATAGAGGTAGAGTCATCCATGAAAAGACAGTTTGCAACTGAATGAATCAGTTCCCTAGTTTTTAGAGGCAAGTTGTTCCACTGCCTACTTTTTAGTTCTCAGTTCAGAATTTGTTGGAACAGCTCCTAAACGTATGAGCTCAACCCCTAAAAAGGCTAGGATGACTTGTTGTTTGCCTATATCTTGTGATTTTTCAATCATTAGCAAGGGGTGGACTTTTGAGAAAGCTTGGAGCTTCATTGTACACACCTTTCAGCAGTTTGGCTAAGGAATAGACCAGGGTTTGCAGCACTTTATGGGATTCATGTGGCATATTTCTTTGGTATTGTGTTTCCGTTTGTAATTGTAAGTTTATATGTGTTTTAAATGCATGCCATCATCTCTCTTTGCTTCATCTTAACTAAATCAAACAAGGATAAAGGTGGAATCCATTGAAATTGCAGTGCTCTACCTAGGGTTTGTTTAGTTATTTATGTTTTCAGCTATTTGAAGAGGATCTCTGAGGTTTTCTTGCCCTCTTCAACTCCTCACTTGTCTAAAAGCTCTCCATTTCATTCAATTTGAAGTACCAAATCATTTTCCTACCTTGCCCCATAGAGATCTCTACAAAACTGAGCCTCATTCCCTAGATCCAAATCTGCCTTTCCATTTGAGCCAACAAAACTTCATCAAATTCACTCAAACTCTTCTGAACACATACCTAGCCTAAAATTAGTCTTCACATCAGTCATCTCAAGCCTCATTGATCATATTTTGCTGAGATTGACAAGGAGAGAGCCCTCTCCTGACCTGGTAGGGCTAGCTACTAGGTTAAGCGTGGTTTGATGTTACCCTAGATCCTACCTTTCTCAGCCTGAGGTAGATTTAGGCACTAACATCATCTACAATAGAACTTGTTAGAGCAGAAAAGTAAAAGAAATATTTGTCACATTTAGTCTTCTTTGGATGTTCATCTTTAATGTCGGTTACAAAAGAATGTTGTCTTCCCTTTCTCTTTTGTTATTATCCATCTCAGGACAACCCCTTTTACAATGTCTAAATTTTTGACAATGAATTTTCGATATATTCTTCTTCCTGACTTGTTTTGAAAGCCAAACTTATTCTTTACTTTGTTCTTGAAACGAGCTGCAAATGCTTGAGAAGCTTCTTCCTTTTTATCTCTTAGTATAATCCTTGTTTCTTCTTGAGCACAAGAGGTCTATAGTTGTTCAAACGAAGGATCTTCCTTCCAGCTACTTATACATGTTGTAAATGCATCCCATGATCTAGGTAGACCATTGAGTGTCGTAGTCACAAGTTTGTTCTCATAAATGGTTTCTACAATTGTTTGAATTTGGTCTCTTTTTTTGTGAAATCCTTATGAAATATGAAGCCACGATGTCATCATTTTTCATCCTTACATCATGAATATCATTCTTCAAGCTCATGGCTTGACCAATATTATTGATAATAAATAGATTAGTTAGGGCATATTACATCTTATTGGAAGTATCAATATTTGCAATATAGGGGATTGGATAATCTCTAATGGAGTCCACAATAAGGCACATGGCAGTGATGTCATCCTAAAACTTTTCCTTTCATGTAATATCTTCTTTTAATACAAACTTTCCTATCACAATATCCAAAAATTTGTTCTTTGCAAGAATAAGCTCAATTCTAAGCTTCCAAGCTCTGAAGTTTGAGGATCCTTCCAACTTTTTCTCAGATTTCATAAGAGAAGCCATGGATGCAAATCAATAATAAGGGATTCAACAATAGTGATCCCAATGTTCCTTCTTTCACCAAATCTATGATACCATTTTTATTTTCTAAGTGCCATAGATACTAGCACAATATTTCTGAAAAAAATAAAATAATCTGATAATTACTTTTGATGTTGATATTCTTTTAAATTATTCCAATATATCATTCAACAATTATACTTTAGAAATTCAAACATACAAGAACAATAGAACAATAGAGATCACAATGCACAAAGAGAAGACAAGATTTACCCTGGGAAAACCCACTAAGAGGACAAACCCAACAACCTTTTCAATAGAGAAATTCTTCTTTTCAACAAGAGATACACCTAGACCTTCTAGTAATTAACTAGGTCACACCTGGTCAAACCATCCAAGTCTAGCCTCCCAACTTGATCCAACACTTTTCTCTTCCTAATCTGACGTAAATTTTTTTCCCTCTTGCAACTGCAAGAATCCTAGAATTTTAGCTGCCAGTAACTTCCTAGAACTTTCAGCCCCTGCAACAGAAATTGCCAATAAATATGTGAACTACAGAGAGAGAGAGTCTATCCACACATGCGAGCTTAAGAGAGAGACAAAGAAATCAAATTCATCCTTCTTTTCGTCCTTCTCATTCGTATTGATCTCCGCTAGGATTCTTAGAAATTATCTTCTTGAGAGAGTGTGGATTGGTGCCTTGAGGAGTAGGTTGAGATGCTTTTATATAATGATCTACCTAGGTCGAAGGGGTGAGACTCTACTTGGGCTGACTTGACTTGGAGGGAGGCTAACTTAACAAACTTGGAGCCAAAAATTTCAATTTCAAAATTTCAAAAACATTCTTTCTAAAATCCAAATGGGACTTGACTCAAAATATAATTTTCTTTTGACTCTAGAATTTAAAATATTCTTTACAAAAATCACTATAAATACATCAAGGGTCAAATATACATTATGAATATTGACCATAGTTACAAAATTCAACATCCCTCTCCATGGTACGATGCTCCACTCTTGGTGCAGGAACTCGTCTACTCTCTCCTCTACACCAATCTATGTTCTTTCTCTTTCTTGGTCCTCCCAACGATCTAGATCTTACCTATTGTGCAGTCTCTGATCCTATGATAAATACTTCTTTCCAAATATTTTGTTAGAAACGGGCTTAGTTGCAATTCTCTTTTCTCTACCCAAACTATGTACATATCTTGTCACACGATGCAGGGTGCCAACCGTGATACTCACCTTGATCCTTCTCAGTGACATGTGTGTGTCTTTACCATTTCTACACTAACTACAACATTGACACTTCGATGTTGCTTGGGATATCTATTCCACCTCTATAGCTCATGTTTTTGTATTGAATCGACTATGTCTCCTTCACCTATCTTTTTCTCAACATCTTTCCTTATATTTCCTCTGAAACTTCAACTCTTCCATAGCATACATCTCTCTTTTTTCTCCTCTCCTTGCATCCCTTGCCCATTCTTCAACTTAGGCCATCATTTGATCAACTCCTTGGTTCTCCATGTTGTACAAAAAAATAGTCACTCATCTCGTCAGACTCCAGTGACATCACATATTTGTCATAAAGAAACATCTTAATCAACATAGGTAATATTTTCAAATAACTACCATGTGAACCTTGGAAGGAATATATTTTAGTTGCGGTAAAAGACTTAGTAGATTCCATTGCAACCTCAACCACGTAACCTTCTAAAACACTGACTAACCAAAAATCAACAACACTGGATAGTGTATTACACATAGTATTCACCCTCTGTAGTAGATCTAGTGTCTAGTCATATGGCCCTCGGAGACTCCAAAGTCCTTGTCACTCTACCTATCTCTTCAACCACTCCCACAGAACAACAAGAAACCCAAAAAATAAAATCTCATGAAACTCAGTAAAGATATACCTTTCTATGCATTTATATAGTTTGAGACGCAGGTTCCTTGACTATTCTAATACAAACTCATGTTGTTTGTTGTCCAACCACTATTCTGTTTCTTCTTTCATTGTTCTCCACATTCCCTCTTTGACAAATACCTCAAGGTCTCGACAACGAAGCCATTTTTTGGCACACAAAGGTGACCTAGGTTTCAAATTTAAGCTAACATAACCCCCTCAAACATTGGCATTTTTCAACACCTTTGAATAGGTGAGGTCTCACATGAGGTATGTTGATGGATTTGCAAGAACCTTTGAAGGTTTTGCAGGGGAAAGGGGAAACAAAGACAACTTTGGTTCCAAACGATCCACCTCAAACTATGGTATTCACCATACATTGAAGATATAGCAATTGAAATGGAATTACATTAAAAATCATTCACAACACATGTAATAATATTCCCAATGAAATATGATGACGCACATCGGTTAAGTGTAAAAACATTTCATAATCAACGAAGTAACCATTCAATGTGAGTTCAATATACAAGCGCAACAATAACTCTGACACAAAACAGGGGAACACAATTTCATTCATACACCGATATCATTACTAGCATTACACCTCAATTACAAAATATCAACACAAGACATTCACCAAAAGCTTTGCAATGAATCCATATTTCATTCATTTATCCAACTTTTTAAATAATATGCATATATAGTATAAACATGACAAACCGACATAGAATCCCCAAATACTTCATATTAGCAATAAGGATTAGTGATACAAATTAAAAGGGATATCATACATCGAGATGGGAAAAATAAGACCGTCATGATAGAACATGACAATTCATTTCATAATATTCTTCCAAATCCCAATACAATTAGAAAAATGAGAATGAAAACAGAACCAAGAAGTATTCAAAAAATATCAAGGAAAATCATCAAGAAGAAGAATAGAAGCAACCACAACTCTTTATATAACCTAATCTCATGAATCGCACTCATGGGAATCTTCACCCAACTCACCCTGATGTTTTGTCCACTCTCATGCCAAATCATAACCAATTTCTTGAACATAACATTTTGAATCACAACCAATCGATTGACCATAACTAACTAACCCATATTGTTGGAGAGTGTGGTGTTGACAACTACATCTTTGTATTACATCGCGGTCATTGCTACTTTTGGCACACATCTACATGGTGTATCTAACATTTGTGCGATATGCATGTTTGCTTCTATGGTGTGTGGTGCCCACCAACCTCTGCTGCATGTGGTATTGCCTTTTTCCTCCTTAACACAATTTCTCCATACTTAGCAAATATTTCAAAAAAATTGTACCTTTTTCATCTTGGCCCCAACATAAAATTTAGAAGGATCCTTGAATAGATGATTGGCACAAAAATGTCTTAAAAAATGAATTTGCAAGAAAAAAATGAAATGATATAGAGTTGTCTTTCATCCTATTTTGTATGGAATATGGCTAACTCAAAATGAATAGTTATTTGAGAATAGAGGTATCCAATTTATAGGTTCCGGCACAAGTGAGCGATTTGTTTAAGGGTTGTAGAATGAAAATAAAAGAGAAAATTTTGAGATAAAGTGGATAATTTTCTAATAGATAGATTTCAACCTTGATATTTTATTGGTGTGGCTAGGAAAGTTGGTGAATAATTTATGTATTATTGGAGGATTTCTCTTTATACAATATAGTCATATTACTAATTCCAAAAAAAGATTTTTATTGGAGTCAACTAACTAAGCAAAAAGGATGGCCTTAAGATTTGTGCTTAAATTTGAAATGGAAAAGGAAGTAAAGAAAATGCAAATATTTAGTGAATCCTCTTTGGTTATCAAATGGATGAATAGAAAAAAATACATAATGTTATTTTGAATCCATTTTGGGATCAATTGGAGTTATCAAAGCTTTTGATAAACTAATATATTCTCATGTCTTTTGGGAGCTTAATATAGAATTTGGTGCACTTTCCAAGGATAGCCAATAGTTTGAAATAGGAGTTTAAATTATTGAAGAATCAAAGGATGGGGTCTTAATTATGCCAAGATAAACAATATAGGGATTTTGAGATTCTGGGCTCGGATATTCCACAGTATTCATTTTTATGTTGTCTACGTTTCGAGTCTAGAACAAGACTCATCCTCAGGACTGAATCTACAAAGAAGAGAAAGGGTGTTATAAATATGAAATGGAGTGTTGTCAAAGTGGGGGGTCGACCAACTTAAGGTAAATAATTACTTATTTTATATAATTTTTATTATTTTTATGCCATATAATTAATAAAAAAAATTATTTATAAGTTTTTTATTCTATTTTTTTTTAGTGCTTTAATATAGGGATTATAAAAATATCTAATTGATGTAAAACAAAGAAAAAATATGCAAATGTGGTCAACAAAGATCCATTGATGAGAAAGAAAGGGGAAGATTTTTACATCAAAAGTCAGGTGAATAAAACTAAAGTTTACAAATTCTTTCATTACTAAAAAAGCTTTAGAAAACCTCATTGCTAAATCATTAGTAAATAAGCATTGGTTGGAAACATATAAGCATCCACATTGATACCCCTTTAGATGGGTGCATGAGTATACTAAAATAATTTCACCAAACAATGAAAAATCACATTTGCAATCAATGTTAACTTTAATGATAACATAGAAGTGTGTATAGTACCATCAAACATGTTCAATAGCGCTTTAAAACCCATATATGTAATATAGGAAGGCCATTTTCTCAAATGAAGAGAACAAGTTACCCCAGATCAAATATGGAAAATCCTACATCATCCATGAACACAAAGGGAATAACACGATTACCATGGTGATTTCCAACCAAGCTAAGTGGCTCATTAATGAAAGGAATTTTGGTTTTTCTTTTGAATCCCTAAGGTGAAAGTAGACTCATATAAGTAGATACTTCCTAAAGGAACACACAAATAAGACAAAAGAAGAAAATTGAAGAGTTTTTCCTATCATTCAAATAAGTTTTCTAAGAATATAAGAATTCATAGCTAAAGAGGGGTTGAACACAAAATACAATTGTAGTTTAATCCACCTATCTATTATATTTTATGCATTTGTTGACTTTTAATACAAAATAAAAAAAAAAATTGGCATAGTCTAATGAATTACTTTTGGGCTTTTTAGCCAAAATATGATGACATGATTTTGGGAAAGACTTCCAAACAAACTATATCTCTTGAGCCTTCCAAGAAAGCTACATTTAACATTGTTCCACCATTGTGGCTACCATATTTAGCCCTAATAAACAAAAACATGTCATAGCCTCTTCATCCAAAATATCTTGAACTAGATATTCTGATCCCAAGATTTATGATGTCCATCTTTAAGAAACTATTGATTATTATGAACTTGTACCAATTGCCTTCTCTATTGTTCCAAGTGGAAATTCACTTGTAGTGTTACGAAAGAAAGACCATCAAATTTTAAAACTAAAGGCAATTATTGAAGATTTCAAGGCCTCAGACCATTATATCAAGAATGGGAACTTTGTTCTCAAGAGTAAAAAAGATCAACTACATGAATAAACTAATAGGTTGATGGTGAAAAATGAGAAAATGTACAAATTAGCAAGGAAATGGCACCAAAGGAACCACTACCCAGTCATTCACAACAAAGCATTATAAAATAAATTGAAGTCGACAATAAAAAAAGAGTGGGGCAACGTGAAATCCTCCGTTGGAACCCACTAACTCAACACATTGAACATTTTGATGATTAATTTTGTGTTTTTGTAACATATCATGATTGGTATTCTATCAGGTTAGCACTTTGTATTTTGTTGTGTGAGGTCACATAAGAACTTCGTCACGGGGGATATGTCAAGGCTTGAAATTGACACAATTTTACTGTCTGTCTTCCCCCTTTTTGACCTCATATAATGCCAAATTTGACCAAAAATATCATACTTTCATGCCTTCTTCCATAAAAAGTCACCAAAAGAGAACTACAACGTAATTTTTCTATATTATATATGTATTCCAATGTTTTAGCATTTTTAGGAGACTTAATTAGGATTTATGCTACTAATGACGGTTTTTTAGTAGATCTAGTAACCTCCATGGGATTTTGTAACCGACCTCTGCGTTCAAGTGGGCTCCACTATTCCTAGGCAGAAATGGAAACATGGGTTTTATTCTAACATGACCATTATTCTTAGGTGTTCGTTAGATATTCAAGGGTCATTATGCAAGGTGTTTCCCACTAGTCAAACTTGCATTGACCAAATCTCCACATTTGGAATAAAGCACAATGGTTGAGCCCGTACATATCGATTTTTCCGAACCCACATACGATTATCGTTTGGAGTTGCATAAGGTGGGTTCATTGTCTAGAATTGGCCATAATATCCACTCGTATCCCCTTTTCTTGGCTTCTATTGATATTAACTTGTAATTGTCGAGTAAGACAGGGGATCCCTTAGCTCCGCATGTTCTCTCCTCTTTCTCATTTATTTTTATAAACCCCGACCCTCTGTGCATCACACATGGCCAAGGCAAAGGCTAGGAAGTAGATCGATCAAATTTATAATGTTTAATCATAAAATTGACTCGTTATTAGGGTTTGATTATAATAATTGACATGTAATTTTTTTGGGATTGAATCAAAATGATGCATTATGTTAGTGTTTCACATCATATGCCTCTAGATGCTCTTTTCATGGATTAGGTAGCTAATGCAGGTGATGTAGCTGGTTGGGAGGAACCATCAATCCAGCCATGTCTGCCTGACATCTCTATTGTGAATTATATCTCGAACGTGTGTTATAACTCTATGTTTTACAGACTCTGACTTGGGGTTTTGATTTGTGAAGTATATTTATGTTGTGTATTTCTCTCATATTTCTAATGTGTGTTGGTATTATTTTTTTGTATTTTATTCATTGTTATTTTTATGTTATATATATATATTATTGTTTTAATGTTTGCATGATGCAGGTACACATTATTCTTGTATTCATATAAATTTGTATTAGTTGGATTATTGATGTGTGTGTGTTCAAGTATACTAGAGCATGCTCTTCACTTATCCAAAACATTTTACTGAACCATATGACTAATTTGTGTCATGACAGATGGGGTTGTGGGGGGGGGGGGGGGGGGGGGGGGGGGGGTTGCGGGCGGGGTGTAAATTAATATTCTTTCAATATTTATTAGAAAGTTAATATTTTTAGTAATTTTAAGCATAAGTTATAATGGAACACAAGAAATAAACAAATAAATAACTTATATAAATATAGTTCAAATGATGAGGGCACCAATCCTCAAATTCTGGCCCAAACCAATACAAATAATTCAATTCTTATAAGGCTCCAAACTTGAATAAGGACACCAATACTCTTAAGCTAATTCAAGAATTGACCTGATGTATATGAGGACACCAATCCTCTTAGGCTCCAACCTTTACAAATACTTCATACATACTTCAAAATAATGATCAAAGTTCTACTTAAAGATGTCTTCAAGGCTTCTCCAAGATCACTTCAAAGGACACTTCAAAAGTTGCTTCAACGATTCTTCAAGGACTGCTCCAATGAATCTTCAAGGTCTATTCCAAGGATGGCTTCAAAAGTATCTTCAAGGCTACTCTAAATAATATTGTTAAGATCTGCTTCAAATATGGTCTCAAGGCCCTTCAAATTGGATAAGATCAAACTCAAAATAATCACCCACTATGCTGAAACTTGAGTCAAGAAAAGGTTGAAAGACAAAGGTCAAAGAAGGTTGAAATTTGTTCCAATACAAGCCTGAATTATGTCCTAAATAGGTTGATTTATGTCACTTATCATAGGTTAGAATTGTCCTCAGGAGAGGTGAAGTACTACAAGGTTGAATTGTCCATAGGAGGGGCCAATTTTTGCACTTCACCACAAGGTTGAGTCTGATGTAAGATAAGCCAAGTTGTAGGGGCTAAGGTCTATCCTCAATAGTTCGAGTCTAGACATAGTTGTAGAAGGTTGAGGTTTGTCTTAATAGGGTCGTGCTTGCTACTTACTTAGGCATAGGTCTATCTCTTAACAAGAGACGAGTTATGTCACAAAGGAATCCAAGTTATGACCTTCAACAAAGGCTAAGTTACATGCTACAAAAGGGCCGAATTATGGACAATATATTTTCTCGAAAAGATCCCAAAACCTAGTCAGGAAAATGCACCAAGACACATTGATCCAAAATAGAAAATAGTATTAAAAAATTCTTCCTTTGTTGAAATTTGATCACCAAAAAAAAAAAGTTTCCAACAATCCCATCCTGGTTTCAATTTCACCTTATCACTCCCATTTAGTTAAATTCCCTTTCTCATAAACATAAATTCAACATATAGAATTATGGAAATGAAATTTTTATATTAAAACACATGGGACTGTCTACACATGCTAAAAATAAATATGAACATAACCATACCAACAATACACATAACAATACACACAAATTTTTAGTCAACTTAGACCCGCGCAAAACCCCTTCAATCTTCTATGGGGAAAACCTATTAGAGAGCTCTTCAAATTTATTTATCTTTCAAGTTCAGGAAAAATACATTTGCAGACAAAACGAAACAGAAAAATACAACTTATCTCTTCAGCCCAAAACTCCTTGAAAACCATGCCCACTTTGCCTCGATTTCCATGCCCACTCGAAGCTAAAAATATGTATTGTATGGATATGACTGCACGGACTGTATGGATTTCCATATCGCTATATTAACTGTAAAAAAAAAAAATCAATTTTTTTTCAAAACTTCTCTCGAACAGAGTGCATCTCACAACATTCAATATTGTTTGTACTGTATATTTTGTTGTCTTCTAAGCCTTGATTTCCATGCCCAACTTTGCTAGGAAATCACTCCTTCAGCTTGTTGCAACAAATTTCTCCTTCAGAACTTTTATCCAACTCTCAACATCCTTTCTCCAATCTGCTCATGAAAAATGAATGTAGTCTCCCTTTTATTTTCCCCCTTTTGTTTCCCTAAATGACTTTTGGGCAACCCTAAGATCTAATGGCTCAGATTCATTTAGATCAAGGGATGAGAATAAATGTGCATTTAATTCTCATTTTCTATTTTTTAACTCACCCATTAAATAAGTTACCCACATTGTACTTTATGTCTAAAATCAATTTTCACTTTATAATTTAACATTGACTTTACCTCTTTTAAAGTCACTTTCACTTTATAAAGTCACACTTAGGAAACAAATTATTTTGGACACTTTCCCTAGGTAGAGACTAACCCATGGGAAACCACTTGTCCAAGGTACATTAAAAATCAACACAATTTGCTTATAGGTTCATGAGATATGAACTTATTCACTTCTTCCTTAGGTCTTAATCTTCTTGTATTTCTTCTTCATCAAGTTGGTGGCCAAATGGAGGAGAAATCCCACTTGTTTATACTACTCAACATACCTAAGATAGGGTCGACTTGGACAAGGGATAAAACAAGTGTTTTTTTCTTAAAAAAATCATTTCTCCTCAATGGAGAGGATCTAGGGGGCATACAGTAGTTCATTGGAAAGGGATTAAAGTGATTTTTAAGTCTATTCTATTTCCCTCTTCAGTTGGTCATCCCTTGACATCAATAACAACTAATTTCTCAACAATCCCCCCATTTGTTATTGATGGCAACATTCCTCATATGCTACTCCCCCTAACATTGTGTTGCTCACCTTGTCTTCATGTTCTCCCCCTTTGACATCAATAGAAAAGGGATGCTCTAATAGGATGAAAAAGAGATGCCCCCCATCTTTTGACGAAGATATTCAAATGCTTCTCATGGTAGGGTTTTATGAAAATGTCTACAATTTGTTCTTTTGTGCTAACATGTTTCATTTTGATGTTTTGATCAACAACCTATTCACAAAGAAAGTGATACTTGGTTGGAATATATTTCGTTTTTTAGTGCATCACTGGGTTTTTTAGTGACTAATTACACTTGTATTTTCACCAAAGATAGTGATGGGATGATTTAGTTCTATTTTGACATCCTTCAAGGCTTCCTTCATCAAAAGTATTTGTGTGCAACAGTTTGTTTCTGCAATATATTCAACTTTAGCCTATGGAAGGAGATATGGATGACTATTTGTTTCTTAACTAGGATACAATACAATTTCCTAGAAAAAATGCATTTCCACTGGTGCTCTTTCAATCATCAATGCTTCCTACCCATTTTGCAGTAGTATATGATATTAAGATAAGGTTTTTTCTCTTAGGATACCATAATCCAAAATCAGGGGTGCCCTTTAGATATTTGAATATCCTTTTTATAGCTTGCATGTGATATTCCTTAGGGGATGGCTAGAACCTTGCCACCATACCCGCTGCTTGCATGATGTCTAGACATAAAGTTGTCAGATATATAAGACCTCCAATCACTGTTTTGTAGAGAGTTGCATTTACTGTAGGAGATTCATCATCCTTACTCAGTTTACAAACTCTAATCATAGGTGCACTTACAACAACACATTCTTCCATCCTAAACCACTTAAGCATATCCTTGAGGTACTTTGTTTGTGATATAAACATCCCATCACAGGTTTGAGTTACTTCAAGTCTAGGAAAGAAATAAAAATATACAATCATTGACATTTCAAATTATTTTGACATTTCTCGGGAAAATTGGTGACTTGTTTTATCATTGTTACTGCCAAAAATTAGGTCATCCACGTATACCAGTGTGATTAGCAGATTATCTTCATCGATCTTCATGTAAATATTGCTTCATTCAAATCCTATTTTGAATCCTATTTGTTGAATATAGTGATCAAGTCTAGCATACCAAGCTCTTGGGTCTTGATTTAATCCATATATGGCCTTCTTCAATTTGAATATGAAGTCTTTATTTTCTGACAAGTCAAACCCTTATGGTTGTTCCATGTATACTTCTTTCTTCAGGTCACCATTTAGAAAGGCTGATTTTACATCCATATGATAGAATTTGAACCCTTTTGAACATAAAAAAACTAAAAACGTCCTTATGGCCTCTAGTGTGGGAATAAGAGCCAAAGTCTCTTCAAAGTTAATTCCTTCAATTTGAGTGTAACCCTTTCACATTGATCTTGATTTTCTTATAATGACTTGTTGATCTTCATTTATTTTGTTCTTTAACACTCACTTGGTTCCTATGACATTCTTATCCTTTGGAAGAGGTACAAATTCCCATTTTCCATTCTGTTTTATTTGGTTCATCTCCTCTTCCATTGCTTTTATCTGGTGTGGATCCTCACTTGCTTAAGTAAATTTATTTGGTTCTATCTAAGACATCAAAGCAACGCCACTCTTTTTCATTTGTTTGTCATATTTCTTCATGTTTGTATTCCTACATCGACATCTCCGATAATTTGGTCTTCTAGATGATGTTTTTGTACAAACTTAAATTGGTCTTGGATGGTGTTTGAGCTTGTTCTTCCTTTTAGTCTTCTAGTTCCTTCTCTTCCTTGCAACACCTTCCTCTTAATTTGTAAAGATAATGCCTTCTTCATTTGTTGGATCTACTTCTTTTTTGGGAAGATCCTCATCTATCTTTACATCAATACTTTCTACCACCTTTTGTAGATGATTGTTGTAGCATTTGTAGGCCTTACTCCTTAAATAGTACCCAAGAAAAATTCCTTCGTCAATGCGAGAGTCAAACTTACCAAGAGAATTGTCATTAATCTTCATAAAGCATTTTCTTCCAAATATGTTGAAGTGTTTCACAAAGGCAAATATTCCTTTCCATAGTTCATATGGAGTTTTACCACTTTTTACCCAGAGTTGTGCCCTATTCATGATGTATACTCCTGCCCCAACTGCCTCCTTCCAAAATTTAATAGGTAAGCTAGCTTCCAGTAACATTGTTCTAGAAATATCTTGTACATATATGTTCTTTCTTTCTACCACTCAATTTTTTCAGAGTCCTAGCAACAAAACGTTTCCTCTTGATTCCATGTGTTTCACAAAACTCATTGAATTCTCTTTATATGAATTACCCACCTCTATATGATTTAAGCATTTGATCTTCAATTCACTTTCATTTTCAATTGTTGTTGTGAATTTTTTAAAACAATCTATTGCTTTTGACTTATATTTCATGAAATATACCCACATCATTCTAGTATAATCATCTATAAGTAAAATAAATTACCTTTCTCCTTGTAGTTTTGGAGTTCTAGTAGGTCCACATAGATATGTATAAATGATTTTTAGAGGCATCGATGTTGAACACTCCTTCAATTTGAAGCTAGACCTGGTTTTCTTTCCATGTTGACATGGTACGCAAATAACATTTGTTGGATTTGAGATTCTAAAGATATCTCTTATTGCTTTAGTTTTTCTAATCTTCACTAAGTTATCAAAGCTTAGGTGTCTAAAATGTTTGTGCCACAACCAACTTTCATTTGATTAAATCATGTATGTTGAAATGTGGGCACCTTTGGGATGAACTTACCTAAAGGGAAACCCTAATACCCCAAGAAGAATCCCTCCATGCCCCAAAGGAGGAGTTAAATTTGATAGAAGGAAATTGTTATTAACTATGTTTGATCATTAAAGAATGTGATTCAAATTTATTTGGGCTAGTATCCATGTCAACCTCACTAAATTGATCCAAATACAAGTTGGCTCCTAAAAAGGAGACACCCTTTCGGTTCAATCAATTTACTATAAATATAAGATTGATACCTCCATTTGGGACGTACAATAAATCTGATATCTCGGTGGAAAGTAATTTGTGCATCTCTATGGAATAATTTGTATGGTCTCTATGGAATAATTCATATGGTCTTTGTGGCACAATTCATATGGTCTTTGTGGCACAATTCATATGGTCTTTGTGGCACAAAACTGTGACTCATACTATCTCAGTAACTCACTTGGTACCAATGTGATCCAAATCTCTGAGAAATATCGTATTTATATTGACTCTATGGTTCGCTTTATTTACAAAGCTTACATTTCATGAATGGTTTGATCTAATCTGAGGTAGCTCACAATATACTTGTGTGGCTCGTCCATATTCTTCATGGATCACTTCTATTCTTTTTGAGGGTCATATCCATGGCTCACATTTTCTATACATGACTTGCACTTGATTTCTCTACGGTTAGAAATTTTCTATGCCATTGAATTTTTGAAAATTTTCTTGCTTATGTTTATAGTGACTTCCATTCTCTTTTCTATATAACACATTTTATCTAACAGTGGCCCAATAGATCACATTAATTTATCAATGGTTCGTTCACGATCTCTATGGTTTGCTCATAAATTATTATGGTTCATTCATAATATCATAATATCATTGGATCATTTATTATTTATTGTGGCTCGTTCATGATATCTGTGTTTTTTTTCAATCTACTAAGACTCTCTATATCTCTCATATGACTCACAGAATTCCATGGCTCACACCTTTTCCTATGGATCAAATGTTTCAATGAACACAAATTGTCTTTATATTACAATGTGGTTCATATTGTAACTATTGTCTCTACATCATTACTCTATGTGGCATCTCATATAATTCAAATTAAAACATCCCTATTACTGTGGCTTGAGAATTGGATAATAACATTGAATGGCAGTTAGTCATTGCAATGATATGTTTGCTTATGGAAGTGACATGTATTCTCATAACAATGAATTACATGGCAGTGACTTTGATGAATGAAACCTTGATTAGTGACATGGCTTTGATGAATGATATGGCAGTGACTTGGTTGTATAATACATGATAATAATGATGACACTTGACATTGATTTATGTGACTACGAGATAGTGACTTATATGACATGATTACAATGACCTTGCTTATGATCTGTAAGGAAAATGACAATAAGACAATGACCTTATCAACAATGATGACCAATATGATAGTAACCTTGATTGCACAAAAATAACCTTAATGGATGATATGAGACAGTGATCTAAATGACAGTGATATTGAGACAATGTCTCTTTAACAATGATGATGTGGCATTTCCCCTATGACAGAGATGTGTGGTTGTGACAATGATGTGTGGACTATCACCTGGAATAATTCTAGAATGGCCCTAGGTGGCCTAATGTGATTGATGTCTCATGATATTGTATCTCAATTGAACATTTGATGAATATCAAATAGAAGAATCTAGATGGGTTTTCTCCCTTATGTGGTTTTCCCCTACTCTTTGACCTAAATCATGGTGTCCTATTTGTGCATGTTTTTCTTCTATTTTTCTTTATTGTTTTGTTGCATTTTTGATGTTATTATACTCTCTACATAATTTCTAATGATTATATGAAGTTATGGGGCAAATTTAATGTGAAAATGTTGAAAAAGTTTATAAATGCAATTATCTATAACAGAGAACAATCTATCCCTTAAAATTAAGAATATAACAACTCCTTCTTCAATTTCACTGAGAATGTATACATTATTCTTTGTTCTCACCTCTTTTCCCACTAGTCCTCTTGTAGATGATCTTCTTATTTCATAGTCTTTGGCACAAAAAATAAGATCATGTCCTTGATTACACATTTCGCTGACACTTAGAATATTATGCTTGAGGACTTCAACATATAGTACATTTTTTGCTTTTCCGTTGCCATTGATGAGACTCATTGTGCCTATTCCAACAATTTTAGCAGATCCATTCTCTCCAAAGGTCACATTTCCATCATTTTCTTTGTTTAATGAGATGAACTTTTTTGTGGTCACCTATCATCTTCCTAGAGCATCCACTATGGAAAAACCATTGGCTTTCCTTATTCTAAGCATACATAACCAAACCACATTTATCAAGGGTAGATTCTTCAGACTTCCTTCTTCAAACTATTTATGTTGCCTTAGTGGACAATTTTGTGCTTCACGACCCAGATTGTTGCATTTGCAAAATTTTAGACTATATTTTGAAAGGGGAGAAAAACAATTATAAGTCTTAATTTTTTTTTTCCTCTTAGTGTCACCAACCTTATTTTGGTGGTTAGTGTTGAAAAATTTAACTAGGTTCGGTCTTCATAATGACATGTGTAATTCTGATTTTATGTAATTAATGTAAAGAAGAAAAATAAAATTATTATTGTAATGCTTGTCTCATGAGTTTTGATGAGAAAGGATTTTTTTTTTTAGTTAAGGCTCCCATTGTGAGCTCTTAGGATTGGTCATAATTTCAAATTGAGACAATGTCATGTATAAAGGACCCTTCTTGGGTATGTTAGATATGTATATGGGGCATTGAAAGAGTCAAAATACCCTCCAAGACCAACCTCAAGCACCTTCATCATGTCGGACTTAAACGAAGCAATGGAGCTACACCAAAGGACATGTCAGCCTAGATCACAGTCAAGTTGGCTAATGTACATGGGAAAATCACTATAAATGGAAGCTCGACCTCCATTTGAGCTCAAGGAATTCGATCAAAGTATGAAGAAAGAATAAGTGTGAAGACATCAAGAAAGAAGTATCATCATCAACCGAAGAAGAAGGAATGTAAACTCAGTCAACTTATGATCTATTTTAGGGTTGATCTCTTTCACACGTGCGAGATTGCAGTGTTGTCTATTGCAGGAAAAGATCTAGATATTACAGTCATATTGAGAGATAAGTTTTGGGAGAAAAATAAGGAAGATCTCAAGTTGAATTTCGAAGAATAAATCTCCTTATAGAGAGAGGAAAAATCAAGGGTCAAAGTTGGTCAACCACATGTTCTAGGGTTTCTGAATTAGGGCCAAAAGTTGTAGATTTGTTGCTAGGAACCGAAACACTGAAAGTTAGATGGGAAGGAGGAAGAAACAAGGAGGTTGACTGTTGTTGACTCAAGGAAGAATAATTTCATCAAGGAGATATTGTCTTTTGGTCTTGGAGTGGTCAATTAGGTCAATGGTCTTAGTTTTGGTATTCGTCAATTGAAGTCTATATAAGAAGAATAATTTGTTTGGGTTTTCCTCACAAGTGGGTGAGGTTTTGGCCCTGGCTGATCGCCTACACTATGATCCTCTTGTCTCTTTATTCTTTACGCTTTGGTAGTTGTTTTATGAAGAAGAATAATATAATATATAATTGAAGAGAAGATCCTAATCTATTGAAGTAAAAATAATTCACAAGCAGTTATCATTAATAGAGAAATAACTTAATATTGATGCCCTAGATTTCTCAACATGGTATTAGAGCTAAGGTGAAAAATCAAGGAAATTTCATCTCATAAAGAGACACACAAGCAATCAAGGATCAAATATCGAAGGATATCAAATTGAAGTAAAGAATTATCAAACCCTAGATCAAATAAGAAGTCTACACTAGAAGAAGTCTTGGGATCCTCAAAACACCACAAAGACCCTACTCAAGATGAAGGGACTTATAAATCAAGTTTCTTGAACAATAGTCATCCTAGAGAAGCAATATCAAGGGCGTTGTCATCATCTTCAAAAGTTCTAAGGAAATTTCCTCTCATTGAAGCAAGTACCTTACCATTGAACAAGATCATCCAAGAAGCATCAAGACATCATAAATAAGTCATCATTATTAACAAGGACATCACTATCAAAGGATCTAAGGTGATCTCCTTCTTTGTGGAGTAAAGGATCACTCTTGAATATATCTATCTTCATCAAGAAGAAGTTCTTTATCATCTATATTATCATCAAATTTAAGGAGGCAACAAGTGGAAGAAGCATCTTCACAAGTATATTTATGTTTAAATCTTTCTAAATGTATTTTTGCAAGGCAAAAAACAAATTGGTTGGGCCTTCAAACTATATTGCATGGAAGAAGAGGACAGATCTAAATCTCATTGAAAATGAGGCTATTGATGAGCATCATAATTGGGTAATTATATGGGCCTTAATTGGCCTTAATTCACCTCCTAGCTTAGTCAAACCAACTATTCTCACAACTTATTGCATACTTTTGATTATATTTTGTTTATGAGATGAGTTAGAGTTGGATATTTGCTTTGCGGTCTAATGTGCATGTAATGTAGGAATAAAGGATAAAAGAAAGGAAAAATGCAGGAATAAAGGAATAAAGGGTAAAAGCAAGGAACTGTGGCAAAGACCTTGCTAAAAACTCGAATGGGACAAGGGAGAGTAATTATAGGAGGTAAGTCCTCCTCATTTACTGCCCCTACATTTGAATATTCCTCCATCAGCTCGGAGTGCAAACAACCATCTCTTTGAAGACTATAAGACAATCGAGCAAGTGAAAGTGACAGAAACCAATTTATCTTGAGTGGGAAGCCTAGCCTCCCTAATCGGAAGGAAGTTGTTGGAGACTTTAGATGTATAAATAGAGAGGATTAGGACCTCAGCAGGATTCAGGTTATTATTGTAAAACTCTTCTTTATTTCTGAGCTGCAAGACTTGTGACAGTTTGTTATGTAATCCATGGTTTTGATAATGAGAATGAGTTTTGTTTTGAGCCAACATTGAGTTAACTCAGAGAGCTGAAGCTCTTGGGTTAGGGCCCAACCTGAGTAGCCAAAGCTCCTCTTTACTATACATGTATGCTAGCATAGATTCCTGGTTTTCATTGTTCATTTGCTTAAGTAGCATAGATTTTTGTCTTGTTCATTTGCTTAAGTAGCTTCCTGGTTCTGTTCATTTGCTTAAGTAGATTCATGGGTTTTTGTTTATTTGTTTCAATAGCTGCATTTGTTTTAGTTTACTTCAATTTGTGCCTTCTTTAAGTTTATAGGCTAGCTAGGAGAAAAAGATCACCATAAGGTTGTGCGCAAGTGTCTCGGCCTCATCTCCTCTCTCTGGGACCATGACTTGAGGAAGAGACTCTTCAACAACCCCAAAAACATAGGTTTCTGGTTCTCACATGAGCTATGGAGTTTGTCATTTGATGCAATTACTCGTTCACCCTCACTGGTTTTTCTGTCGTTTTCCTTTGAAACCTCCTTCAGCACGTTCTTCATGCATTGCTTCCTCACCGTTCGATCCACAACAAACCTTCACAATCACCGTTCGATTCATTATTTTCTCCAATTGCTGCCTCGTGTGAAGTCTTCACTTACTTTATGTGCTTTAATCTCCACCGTCGATCTATCTCTTGATCTGATGACTATCGCATCACCTCAACACTTTATGCACTTTAAACCCCCACTGTCGATCTACCTCACCTGATCTTATGGCTATCGTGTTACCTAATCGCCAACTAGCTTGGCCAATCTCCACTGTTGATCAGCCCCACCTAATCCAACGGCTATCATGCAATCTCGCGTAGATTATTGCATGACCATTATCCACCCGAGAGAACGCGAGAAAAGTGGTTTTCTCTTGCTACGTGTCACGCAGTAAGGCTAATCATGTGAAATTTCAAAATTCCGCTTACAGCCTTGAGGGTGCGTGAGAAACTACTTACTACCTTAGAAACCCACTCCATCATTTCCACATGTTTCTTTTTCTCATAATACGATCTCCGTCGTTCATCACTTCATTACCCTGTCCATCCATCTCTTGACTTAATCCGTGCGATAAGATCTCAGTCGTGCATCGCTTCATTACCCTGTCTGTCCATCTCTTGACTTAATCTCCACGATAAGACCTCAGCCGTTCATCCTGTGCATTCATCCATATAGTCACTTAATCCTTCGCGATAAGATCTATGTTGTTCATCTTCTGTTCGTTGGACGATCCAACGGTTCTTATGAACTACTACTTCCTTACGTCCTCATTTCACTGATTTCGACCTCCAATTTCTCTTCCGCTTGAAAACTGATTTAGCTTAAGTTTATTGCTTACACCTTAGTATAGTTTGATGCTCTTTACCTATGCAACTTAGATAGCAGCATTAGGTTAGTGATTAATTTAACAATTTTTCTTAGCATAGTTGTTTAATTGGTTAATTAGGTTATGGTGTGCTTTAGCATTACATGTTGTTTTCTTCATTACTGCAGTAGAGTAGCTCTCTCTTAGAATATATTTTCTCTTCTTCCATCAAAGAATTAAGCTTCTTCTGACCCTATAGAAGTCTGGCTGGGAACCCCTGGGGTCTCTTGCTAGATGAGCAATGACAATAGGTAGTACCTTCACTTTTACTTATGCATATAGCATTGTCACCTCCAAGTTTGTATGAACCCCGAGTTGATAAGTAAAGCTAGTAGCCCTGGGAGTTGAAGCATTCTTGTTGCAATACATAAGCTCATCACTTTTTGGTGCCATTGTTAGGGAGGTGTCTAAGTAGAATGTGATTACTGTTTTCTTCTATTTCTAGTCTCCAACTTTCTTTTCTTGTACTTCTTATCCTCAGTTTTCTTCCATTAGTTTATTTCTGCAAAACTAATCTAGTTTCTTCCTTTCTTTCAATTGTCATTATCTACTTTCCTTTTCGTTCTGCAAGGAATTTCAATTCAACAAGTAGTCTTTTTTTGCTAGTAGTCTTCCTTCAATCAACAATTTCATTTTGCAAGTAGAATTTCAATTCAGCAAGTAGTTTTTCTTGTTAGTGGTTTTTCATTCAATCAACAATTTCCTTTCTACAGATTACTTTCCATCTTAAAAATATAAAAAATCTTACAAAAACCAACCCAAAAACATTTCCTTTCATGCCTCGTAAGAATAGGGACAATTCAGGGAAATTCTTGTCAAATACCCCCACTGCATCCAACAGTCAACCTTCTCCCTTCTTCAATGACGGTGAATTGGAAGACCCTTTAGGTGAGCAACCTTACATATTTGAGGAACCTACAAGGGAAGAAGAAGAGGAAGAACCGATTCCTGCTAAACCAATGGCTGAAAACCGAAATGATAGAGGAAATTGAGGGTGCCTTCCCCATCAAGGAGACCAATGGGGACACTAAGATGAAGAATATAAGCACCTTTGCTCTACCTCATTTCCATGGCCTGACCACAGAGGACCCTGACACTTTCCTATTTGAGTTTTTTGTTATATTCTAAACCTATGACTATATAGATGATGAGAAAAAGTTAAAACTATTTCCATCTACCCTCAAGGATGCAACATTGCGCTAGTTCATGGGTTTTCCTGGATATAGCGTCACAAGTTGGGCTCAGATGCAACAAGATTTTAACAACAAATATAGGGACTACTGTAGGTCAAAGGATACTAAAGAAGAGATTTTCAGGATAACCATAGGACAGGATGAACCCTTAGAAGACTATGAAGAAATATTCCATCTCAATTACAAAAGGGTCAGGTGCACACTTGACCCTGAGTCACTAAAGCTGGTCCTAATTAGAGGAGTAAGGGAGGATCTTCTGGATACCTTACATATGATAGCAGTAGGAGATATCTACCAATTACCCTATTAGGATATTAAGAATGTCTTTAGAAATCATTCTAGGGCAACCAAGAAAAAGGATAGGGGTAGTCAACCTATGGCCAGTACATCATCCTCCAACTCATCCATCAAGGGTGAAATTGGAAATATGCTGGAAGATTTCAAAAGTGATATGCTGCAAACTATTTCCTTGCAATTGGATACCATGAACATCAAAAGGAAGTAAGAGGAATCAGAAAGAGCCCTGACCATCTTTTTTCCTAGATGCACTAGGAGGCATCCTAGGAATGAATTTCCATTGAACTGTATTAAGATTTGCTCAGTTTGTGAAGAAAACCACTCCACAGACAAGTGCCCTTATTTAGCTGGACTCAAAGTTGTATATCAAGGAGCTAAAGGGGTGACTAAGTAGCTTTGCTACATCAACCAAAGGAGGCCTCTTGGTCCTAGACCATACCATCACGGTATGCAAGGGTCATCCCATGCATATTACAACCCCAACCAAACCACAATTATACCTTCTTAGGGACCCCCTGCTCATCCTTCCTGGTATACACCCCCTCCTTGGTCCTATGCATCTCAGTATCATTTCCAGCTAGCCAGCTAGTCATTTCAACCTTATGTTCAACCACAACCTTAGTGGAATACACCACTCCAAGGGTGGAGGCCCCGATTCAACAATGTTCCAGCCCTATTGCGTCCACCTCCTACCCAACCACAACTCCTGCACTCTGCTCCACCTAAGAAACCCCAAATGCCTGCCCAACCAAATTCAAACCCAAATAATAGGTAGGCTCAACAAGTATATAGTGGAGAGACATCATACCCAACTTATGTTGTAGAAATCTAGGAGATCAAGCTAAGATCTGGGAGAATTCTCCCTAATAACCAACCTCCATCTCCACATAGGGAGGTTGAGGAAGAAAGAGAGGAAAGCAACCTTAAAGTATATCCACCCTTTCATGAGAGATTAGCCCAACCACTCCATCCTACCCCAAAATAAATTGAACTTCTAGGAGAATTGAAAAATCTATGTGTAAAGATCCCCCTTCTCCAGGCAATCAAGGATGTTCCCATTTACAATAAGTTGATTAAGGAGAAGTGCTTCAAGCATCCAGGAAGAAGAAAAAGGGATGCTCCTACCATTAATGTCATTAGGCAGTTGTCTAACTTAATGCTGGGGCAGGTAATATATCCAAAATATTTGGACCCTGGAAGCCCTGTCGTAGATGTGCACATCAATGGCACCATTGTCCCACACACTTTGATTGATATTGGGGCTGCCATTAATGTGATGACCAAGGACACCATGCCCAAGCTCAAACTCCAAGGGTCATTGAGGAAGACCACAACAGTTTTGCAACTTGCAGACTGTTCCACAGTCACCCTCGAGGGAATTGTGGAGGATGTGATGGTCTCCATTGACTTATGGGAGTACCCTGCAGATTTCCTAGTTCTCCAACCTAAGGCTAAGCTTACGGGTTACCCTCTCATCATTGGGAGGCCATGGTTGGCCACAACTGATGCTTATATTAGCTGCAGAGCTATGAATATGACCATCAAGAATGGGCATATGTCCAAACAATTAGTCTTATACCCTCCTGCTCAACCTACCCTAGAGCATGATTTATCTTTATGGTTGGAGGAGGAGGAAGAAGATGAGGTTTATTCAGCCCAACTTTATGATTTGGAAGCAACCATAGGAGGAGGACAACAAGATGATGATGACTTAATTGAACACCTGCTCCAAAGTCCAACTCCTAGTTCACTACCATTAGAAGAAGAAGTATGGGAAACCCAGAACAATCATCCAATTGACTTATGCTTGGCCAATTCCAACCCCTCCATGTCAAAACCATATAATTTGGCCCAGAGAAAACTTTGAAAATTAATCCATCTCTTTCTGCTTTAGAAGAGGAAAAGCTATGCAACGTGTTGAGAGAAAACATAGAAGCCTTCGCTTGGAGTTATAAGGAAATGAAGGGAGTACACCCCTCAGTATGTATTCACCACATATACATCAAAGGAGGTTGCAAGCCAGTCAGGAAACCACAAAGAAGGATGAATCCAGTTCTTAAAGACATAGTCAAAGAAGAACTGCTAAAACTGCTAGATGCAGGATTCATTTACCCTACCTCAGACAATGAGTGGGTCTCTCCTTTAATGTTAGTTCCCAAGAAAAATGGTAAGTGGAGGATTTGTGTTTATTATAGGGAGTTGAACAAAGCCACAAAGAAGGATCATTTTCTCTTACCTTTCATTGACCAACTGTTAGATGGCCTGGCAGGGAAGAGTTTTTTTTCTTTCCTAGGTGGATTCAATGGGTGAAACCAAATCCAAATCTACCTAGAAGACTGGGATAAGACCACATTCACTTGTCCTTCGGGTACCTTTTCCTATAGGGTCCTTTCTTTTGGCCTATGCAATGCTCCTACTACTTTCCAGAGAGCAGTCTTGAGTATTTTTGCTAAATTAGTACGTGATGCTGTGGAAATCTATATGGATGACTTTACACCTTATGGATGTGATTTTCAAGAAGCCCTGACTAATCTAGGCAAAGTATTGCACAAATGCATTGAAATGAACTTGTCTCTCAATCTAGAAAAATGTGAATTCATAGTCACTAAAGGGACCGTGCTAGGTCATTCAATATCTCAGCAAGGATTGCAGGTGGGCCCAAACAAAATAAAAATCATCCAAAGGGTCTAACCTCCACAAAAGCAGAGAGATATCAGGAGTTTATTAGGGTTTGTTGGATACTAATGAAGGTTCATCAAGGACTTCAGCAAGTTGGCCTCTCCTTTATTTGGGTTGTTGGCCAAAGATTCTAAGTTTATATGTTCAAAGAGCTGTCAAGAGGCCTTAGACATTCTAAAGGGTAAGTTAACCACTACACCAATCCTTAGAGGCCCAAATTGGGCCCTCCCTTTTCATATTCATGCTGATGCCTCACACAAAGCCATAGGAGTAGTCTTAGGTTACGAAGAGGAGAAATTGCCCTATGCCATCTATTTTATCAGTAAGAACCTGTCAAAGGTTGAGCTAAATTATACTGTGACCGAAAATGCACTCCTTGATGTTGTGCATTCATTAAACAAATTTAGGCATTACATTACAGGCTATCAAACATTTGTGCATACTCATCATCCTGCAATCAAATATTTAATGAACAAACTAGATGTGAATGCTAGAATTATAAGATGGTTGCTTTTATTACAACAATTTGATCTAACTATTGTTGATAAGCTTGGTAAGGAAAATGTTGTTGCTAACTTTCTATCTAGGATGAATCTGCCTACAGGTGAAGAAGGAATGGTTGATGACCAGTTACCAGTTGAGCAGTTGTTTGCTATTTCAGTTCTCTCCACATGGTTTGCTGATATAGAAAACTATTTGGTATCAGCACAATTCTCACAAACTTGACCTCCAAGGAAAAGAGCAACATAGTCAGGAAAAATGCGCCCTTCACCTGGATTGGGGGCAATCTGTTCAAACTTGGCCCAGATCAAATCTTGAGAAGGTGTGTAAGGGAAGAGGAAGTCTTTGACATCCTTCTGACCTATCATGATGGAACTTGTGGAGGTCACTTTGCAGCAAAGAGGACAACATTCAAATTGTTACAAGCAGGCTATTATTGGTCTACTCTTCATCAGGATGTGAAAAAGTACATTAGTCAATGTGATCGGGCCTATCAACCCTCCTTCAAAGAAAAAAAACACATCATTGTGTGCACTGATTATTTGACTAAGTAGGCTGAAACCAAGGCAATTAAGGTAGCAACAAAAGAGAAGGTGGCTAAGTTCCTAAGGGAGAATGTATTCTACAAATTCTGGTACCCTAAAGAGCTAGTCATAGACCAAAGCAACCAATTTACCTCCAGCATGATTGAAGAACTGCTCAGCCATCACAAAATCAAGCATAGGACCTCCACAAGCTAATGGGCAAGTGAAGGTGACCAACAGGGCACTAGAGAACATCTTAACCAACGTAGTGAGCAGCAGTAGGAAGGTTTCAGCAGAAAGACTAATTGAGGCCACTTGGGCCTATAATACAACATGGAAGACCACCACTGGATTTACACCCTATGAGCTGGTCTATGGGAAAAAGGCTTTATTGTCCATTGAGTTTGAATATAACACATTGAGGATGGAAGCCCAACTAGATTTGGATCTCAGTCATGCACAAAAAGAAAGGTTGTTCCATTTGAATGGCTTAGATGAATTCAGAATGCAGGCCCTCCTACATACAGAGATAGTTCAGCTTTAGAGGAAGATTTGGCATGACAAACATATCAAGGAGAAGCAATTTCAAGAGGGAGACTGGGCATTGTTATATGATTCTAGGTATAAAGACTTCAAGGGCAAGCTAAGGACAAGATGGCTCAGAATTTATGTGGGGGAAACATGCCATGATAATGGTTCAGTGCAAATTGGAACTATAGATGAAGAAGCCCTTCCATTGCTTGTTAATGGATATCGATTGAAAATGTACAAGAGGCCTTTATCAAAACAAGAGTTCATTGACAATATCAATAAGACAATGATGATGGTGGAGCAAGTTCCAGCTCCTCCTTCATCAGGGCACTGAAAAAGAGAAAAAGGAATAAGGATTCAGGTGAAAACCTCCATGAGGTGCCTAAGTCCCATATTTGGGTTGACAACCTCATGAGGCAGTCCAAGGATGAGAAAAAATGACAAAGAGTAAGAAGATCCATGGGTGAAAACCTTCCTTGAGGCACCCAGGGCAGATATCTAGGGTGAAAACCTCTCTGAGGCAGCCTAGGTGTTTTTTATATAAAAAAATATAATAATAAAAGAAAAAAAAACATAATTGTTATTTGCAGATGGGTGAGAAAGACAATCAAGGAGCAAAGAGAAGATCCAAAGGGAACCCTGCCTCACATATATTCATCTCCTCCACTCCTTACCATGCATCCCTCCATCAATTCCCTTGTTTTTCACTTCATTGCTTCAATTCATGTAAAGATTGTGTTTTCTATAGGACCCCCTAAATGGTAGATTGGTTAGGTCCCCAAAATTCATACTAGACATGATATAACCAATCACCTCATCCATTACCATCATCCCTGCATCCACACACACTCCTACTCCCTCTATCCATTCATTACAACATCGTCATAGCACGAGCCAGCAACATGATCAAGAAATTCTAAGGGAGACACAAAACATTGCCAAGTGGTAATCCAGGAGCTCCACAACAACAACAGCATCAGATCTCCAGTCACAGACACCTCCAAAAGCCAAGAAAGCATCAACAGACAACATAAGAGAAAGAAGAATGACCATGCAGCAAATGAACAACACAACACCTTTGATCCTCGACAAACTATAGCATGGCATCGAGACCATATGTAAGTATCCCACTCACTCACTCATATGCATCATTTGATCAAAAGCTATAAAGGTTATGAGGTAGTTGGTTTGTAAGTCAAAAGGTGGCTAGTTAACTTGGCCACCTTCGTTCAGTCATCACATACAAATCAGGGTGTCCTCTCACTCATGGTTACAATCAACTCAAAGAACAGAGGAGGAGTAGGACAAGAAGTGGTTAACTATGGATTTAACAACTGTGGGAGTTGATTACAAGGAGTGGGAATGATGAGGTGGTATAAAGGGAAACAAAACATCATTTGCATGCATTCATGCATTCCACCTCCTTGAAACTCCCTCACTAAAGTAACTCTCATAACTCTGGCCACCCACTAGAAGCAAGGATCCATCATTTTGCAAAAGATTTCCTACAAGAATAGTCTACATGATACACAGAGGTAGTCTACAGGATAGGCAGAGAGGGGTTCAAGAGGGAATATCAAGAGAATTGTCCACTGCCATCATTCTAAAGAGGTAGGATCTAAAAATCCATCCCCATTTACAAGCAAATGAACTATAAGTCCTCTAAAAATCTAGTGGATTACATACACATGAAACTATGTTTTCTCAAGAATTTTCTCATTCACTCATCCACACAGCAGAATCCATGCTACTGTTATAGTTAGAGGGCTCACTATAGATCTCACCCCAAAGTTCATTGGTAGGGTCACCACACTTCCCCTAGGAATTGCATGGAGAAAAGAAGACAGTCAGCTGGCAAAAAAGGAAATTATTTTTAGAAGGTGAAGAACCCACATAGGAACACGATGAAGTGGAAGAGAAGGAGGACGATGCTAAAACAGAAGAGGAAGATGGCATTGAAACATAAGAGAAAGAACAACAAGAGGAAGAAGATAAGAAAAATAGAGAGGAAGAAGGCATTGAAACAGAGGAGAAAGAACATAAAGAGGCCATATAGTGTAGGATGATAGCTAAATCCTACGCTCTTTACCTCAGAAAACAATGGCTACAATTTCAGATTAAAACACTAGCACAAAGGGGCACCATGCCATTTCAGGACTGCAGGCAGTTTATTGATCTTTGTGATCAAAGTGCACTAGAGGATAGGGCCAAAATGGCTGATTTTACCTTGCACAACATGACCCTCACAAACATGAAAATTTAGGATCCTAATGCAGAGCTAGGATATCTGCAATCAATGGCTTTGGCATCATCGATGAACCATGAGAAGTCAAGGGCTGTAGAGATGAAAAGAATATTGGCTAGAGAGCAAAAGGAACCTTTTTTTCATCAAAGTTGAACAATCAAATCCCATGGCCCTAATCAAAACTCATAATGTAATTGCAAATGATCCTCAGTTGGCACCTAGATATCTTACTGCCCAAGAGCAAGCAATTTCACATTTTGAGGATATGTTTAGGCTGCTAAGAGATGATAATATACATGCCTGCTAAAGGAGATGGAACACACTGCCACATAGCTTGAAGATCAATGAATATCACTCCCCTCAAAGGTTGAGAGAGGCACTCAACAGGACACCTATGTATAAGAAATCAATGCAAAGGTTGAAGGTCAATTGGATAGGCCTAAAACTCAGTCCACCACTACTCCTATGGATGCTAGAAGGGAGAAAAGAAGAAGAGGAAAAGAGGCAGTGGGAAGAAGTAGAAAGGAAAGAAGGCTTCTATGAACAAGAAGAATAGACCACAGCAGAAGCATGGGATGTCAAAAAGGCTATGAGAGCCATGAAGGACATGGACATTGACTAAGTTTCTTAGAGGATGAGCAACCCTTTCAGTAGGGGGGTGATGATGAGCCTCATCATTGGGTAATTATATGGGCCTTAATTGGCCTTAATTCACCTCTTAGCTTAGTCAAACCAACTATTCTCACAACTTATTGCATACTTTTGATTATATTTTGTTTATGAGATGAGTTAGAGTTGGATATTTTTCTTTGTGGTCTAATGTGCATGTAATGCAGGAATAAAGGATAAAATTAAGGAAAAATGTAGGAATAAAGGAATAAAGGGTAAAAGCAAGGAATTGTGGCAAAGACCTTGGTAAAAGCTCGAATGAGACAGGGGAGAGTAATTATAGGAGGTAAATCCTCCTCATTTACTACCCCTCCATTTGAATATTCCTCCATTAGCTCGGAGTGCAAACAACCATCGCTTTGAAGACTAGAAGACAGTCCAGCAAGTGAAAGTGACAGAAACTAGTTTATCTTGAGTGGGGAGCCTAGCCTCCCTAATGGGAAGGAAGTCGTTGGAGACTTTAGATGTATAAATAGAGAGGCTTAGGACCTCAGTAGGATTCAGATTATTATTGTAAAACCTTGCTTTATTTATGAGCTACAAGACTTGTGACAGTTTGTTATGTAATCCATGGTTTTGATAATAAGAATGAGTTTCATTTTGAGCCAGCTTTGAGTTAACTCAGAGGGCTGAAGCTCTTGGGTTAGGGCCCAACCCAAACAGCCAAAGCCCCTCTTTACTACACATGTATGCTAGCATAGATTCCTGGTTTTCATTGTTCATTTGCTTAAGTAGCATAGATTTCTATTTTGTTCATTTGCTTAAGTAGCTTCCTGGTTCTGTTCATTTGCTTAAGTAGATTCATGTTTTTCTGTTTATTTGTTTCAGTAGCTGCATTTGTTGTAGTTTACTTCCATTTGTGCCTTCTTTCAGTTTGCAAGTTAGCTAGGAGGATAATATCACCATAGGGTTGTACGCAAGTGTCTCGGCCTCATCTCCTCCCTCTAGGGCCATGACTTGAGGAAGAGACCCCTCAACAACCCCAAAAACATAGGTTTCTGGTTCTCGCACGAGCTATGGAGTTTTTTGTTTGATGCAGTTACTCATTCACCCTCACTGGTTTTTCTGTCATTTTCCTTTGAAACCTCCTTCAACACGTTCTTCATGCATTTCTTCCTTGTTGTTCGATCCACAACAAATCTTCACAATCACCGTCTGACTCATTATTTTCTCCAACTGCTACCACGTGAAGTCTTCCACTTAATTTTTGCACTTTAATCTCCATCATCGATTTGTCTCTTGATCCGACGGCTATCGCGTCACCTCAACACTTTATGTGCTTTAAACCCCCACCATCGATCTGCCTCGCCTGATCCGATGGTTATCCTATCACCCGATCGCCAACTAGCTTGGTTGATCTCCATTGTTGATTAGCCTCGCTTGATCCAACGGCTATCGTGCAATCTCGCGTGGATTATTGCATGACCGTTATCCGCCCAAGAGCACGCGATAAAAGTGGTTTTCTCATGCTACGTGTCGCGTAGTAAGGCTAATTGCGTGAAATTTCATAATTCCTCTTATGACCTTAAGGGCACTTGAGAAAATACTTACAGCCTTAGAAACCCGCTCCATCATTTCCGCACATTTCTTTTTCCCGCAATACGATCTCCACCATTCATCGCTTCGTTACCCTGTCTGTCCATATCTTGACTTAATCTACGCAATAAGGTCTCAGTCGTTCATCGCTTCGTTACCTTGTCCATCCATCTCTTGACTTAACCTCCGCGATAAGACCTCAGCCATTCATCCTGTGCATTCACCCTGTTCATCCATCTAGTCACTTAAGCCTTCACGATAATATCTTCGCCATTCATCTTCTGTTCGTTGGCTGATCCAACGATTCTTATGCACTATTGCTTCCTTACGTCCTCCTTTCACTGATTTCGACCTTCAATTGCTCTTCCACTTGAAAACCGATTTAGCTTAAGTTTCTTTGATTACACCTTAGTATAGTTTGATTCCCTTTACCTCTGCAACTTAGATATCGGCATTAGGATAGTGATTGATTTAGCAATTTTTCTTAGCATAGTTGTTTAATTGGTTAATTAGGTTATGGTGTGGTTTAGCATTACACGTTGTTTTCTTCATTACTGCAGTAGTGTAGCTCTCTCTTATAATAGATTTTCTCTTCTTCCATCAAATAATTAAGCTTCTTCTGACCCTATAGAAGTCTGGCTTGGAACCCCTAGTTTCTCTTGCCAGATGAGCAGTGACAACAAGCAGTACCTTCACCTTTACTTGTGCATATAGCACTGTCACCTCCAAGCCTGTACGAACCCCAGGTTGATAAGTAAAGCTAGTAGCCCTGGGAGTTGCAGCATTCTTGTTGCAATACCTAGGCTCATCAGCTATGGAACATGTCAAAGGCTCTATCACCAAACCATCGAAGGAAGATGCTCAAGAACTTGCAAAATTTATGAAAGGAGAAGTGAGGCCTCAAAGGATTCTCATAGAATCGATCAAGGATCCCCTCATTCCATATGTATCTAAACTTTCCACCTCAAAAGAAATATATGACAAATTGGTAGAGTTTTTTTATGTAAGCATCGCGGGAGAAATTATCTCTCTAAGGCAAGAAATATACAAGCTAAGGATGTCAACATAAGAAGGGATAGCCTCATACTTTATGAGGATATCTGAAATAAGGGATCAACTTCAGGATCTGGGAGAAATAATGTCTGACAAGGAAATGATCATTGTAGTACTAAATTCACTACCATAGGAGTGGGGTAACTTTACTTCAAGTATTTATGGGAATAAAGAAGCTTCTCCATTCTAGGATATATGGCCAATATGCACGATTGAATAAACTAGGCTGAAGGATAAAACTGATGTGGGATCAAGTGAGCAAAATCAAGCATATGTTGTTATGACAAAGAGAAAAGAAAAGTCTAGAAAATTTGGTCCTTAGAAAAAGAAGAATAACTTGGCTAAGGTTCAATGCTATGGATGTCAAGAATATGGGCATTATAAAAGATATCATCCTAAGCTCAAGAAGGTAAATAACAAAAGAGGTAGAGAAGAAGCCCATATCACCAAAGAAGTGGAGGAATTTGAAAGGAAGAAGTCCAAGGAAGAGGAAGTAAGAGATCTCTACTATGATTGAGAAAGTCTTCCTTGCCTAATTCTTTTCAAGTTTTTGTTTTCAAGTTTTCTTGTTGTAAAGTATAACTATTAGGAATCATTAGAAGCATGATAAGATGCATCATGTTAATATATGGCATCATCAAAGTAAGATCTCTTGACATCATCATAGGGAAGCATGAATGATAGTTGAAATAAATTTGACAGTCACCTATGGAAGGATATAGCTCTTGGTAACCTCATTTGAAGCATAAGTGGCACTTGTGGGAAAAAGAAGAAAAAATCATCTAACACAAAACTCATCATACATCAGCCAAAAAGAAACATTTGCTGGATGAAGATACTCAAGATCATTTATTAGAATCTTCATCAGAAGGTTCACCAATCAAAAGGAAGCAAGGGTTTCATCAAGAATTCCAACTTGTGGAATTCATGGGATGATGGTATGGTGAGAAAAGAGGTGAAGCAGATCAAGGGATTGAAGTTCTTTCAATTAAGGAAGTTACTGAAAGGAAGTATAAGATGACCTAAAGGAAAATGAGGTATGTATGCTTGTATTCGATATTGTAGAAGTCATGTCATATGGTTGCAAGTAACATGGATAAATTATGTATCTCAAGAGCATGATAAAAAAAAAAGGATCTCCTCCTTTGAAAGGATGCAGGAAGGCATGAATCGCACATTCTTTATATGAAATCAACATAATATGTCCTCATATGAAATATGAGGTGGTTGACAATAATTGGAAGAACTCTAATTGAAAGTTCCTAGGAAGGAAATGTGTGAAGAAAGAAAGGAAGAGATCATGAAATATGCAACTATGGAAAAGGAAATCAACATCTGAGGACTAATATATTTTCCTAGGATATCTCCATGAAAGATATGAAGACTCTGATGAAGTCTGAAAAATAAAGATACCCTTGAAAATATATATCTTTTGGAGATGTGTCAATGTGTATGCAGGATGTTGATGCAAACTAGACGATGTCATGGTCAAAGACCATCACAAAGTTAATTTTGATTTAATGTTCATTACTTATTTTTTAATGATATTTGGATGGGCTTATGTAGGGCTTGCAAGGGAAGAGCTATGGATATCTTCCACCACTGATGTCCATGTAGCAGGATTAAATATGCTTAAATAAACATGGCATGAAGAAGGTAGCATGGCATAAAGGAAGGCCAGATAGGAACTGATGGATCACTTTATGATGAAAAGAATAATGACATGACTGAATCATGTATGAAAGTGATGGATGGTATGTTTCCTATGAAGAAGTCCCAAAAACATGAAGACTCCTAAATAAAGAAAATAAGTTCATGAAACCATGGGGAGGAGTTCTTCAAGCATCTGGTTGTCCCATCGTCTCCACCTAAAGAGCTGTTATAGGTCCCTAATTAAGAGGGAGCCTAGAAATAAGTTTCTAAATTGGTAGAAACTTGGAAGAAAATTCATAAGACAAGAGGGAGCTTACGTACATTTCTTCTGTAGGAATGAGTAAATTCCTCATTGGAATAGGTATATAATCCCTAATTAAGAGGGAGAGATAGACACATCATTCTTGTCTTCACTTGGGAAGACAGAATGGAGGATTGGGTAAACATATGGCATCTGATACTATTTGAGGATGAGTTAGGGCATCCAAGATAACAGTAGTCATAGAGGACCAATATTCTTTGAGGATTGGGAATCCAAGATAAGAATGGTCCTGGTGGAACTGTAGGTTCTAACCCTGTACAGAAATTACCTGGAAACGAATTCTTAATAATAGAAAATAAACAATGGTGAGTACTTAAAACATAAAACATATATACACAGAGATTTCCCATGGATCCCAAAACTGGGACTACTAGATTGATTTTTTCATTATGTTCCTTTCAATGTTACAATACATATATATACATGTTGAAGCATTCATAAACCCCAATCCATTAACCTTGGATTAGAACATAACCATAGTTCCCTTGACCGAATCTACAAAATACCATGGACATAAAACCATCATGCCCAAAACCATGTGTGAAACCCATGCACAAAATCATAGGTAGGTTCGCCCACCTAATATAGGGTCAAAAAAAATAATCTCAAGGCTACTCCCTAGACCTCGTAGAGGAGGGCTACATGTGAGGCTAGTTGTAGAAAAAATATAACACACACCCAACAGGAACATACTCTTAGAGAACTCAGGTGGGGTATGCTGCCAGAGAGACAATGATGAGGGTGTATATACATCATTGGTATCGCCAAGCATTGTGCTTTGATCTTGTGGAGAGATAGAGTTGTTAGTCAAGGGATTTCTATGTGACAATGCTGGTTGATATGATGCTAAACAAATGAGTTACCAATCTGACTCTTCTTATGAGAATTCTTTAGATTCAGAATGACCAAGTACCATTATGAATACCTCCCTAGTTAAGAGGGAGTGTTGAAAAATGTAACTAGGTTCGATATTCATAATGACGTATGTAATTGTCATTTTATGTAATTATTGTAAAGAAAAACAAAATTACTGTTGTAATACTTGTCTCATGGGTTTCATGAGCAAGGAATTTTATTTTTAGTTAAGGATCCCATTTTGAGCTCTTAGGATTGATCATAAATTCAAATTGAGTCAATTTCATGTATGAAGGACCCTTCTTGGGTATATTACATATGTATATGAGTCGTTGAAAGTGTCAAAATACCCTCCAAGGCCAAACTCAATCACCTCCAGCAAGTCAGTCTTAAACGAAGCAATGGGGCTACACGAAACTGCATTTCAACCTAGATCATAGTCAAGTTGGCTTATGTACATGGGAAAACCACTATAAATAGGTAGATTGACCTCCATTTGAGCTCAAGGAATTCAGTCAAGTTCTGAAGCAAGAAGAAGTTTGAAGACATCAAGAAAGAAGCCTCATCATCAAGCAAAGAAGAAGGAAATTCAACCAAGTCAACTTCTGATTTGTTTTAGGGTTGATCTCTTTCACACATTTGAGATTATAATGTTGTCTATTGTAGTAAAGGACCATGATATTACCGTCATATTGAGAGAGAAGTTTTGGGAGAAAAACAAGGAATATCTCAAGCCAAATTACCAAGAAGAAGTATACTTCTAGAGCAAGGAAAAATAAAGGGTGAAAGTTGGTCAACCACATGTGCTAGGGTTTCTAAATTAAGGTAGATAGTTGCATATCTATTCCTAGGAACTGAAAAATTGAAAGGTAGCCAAGAAAGAGGAAGAAACAAGGAGGTTGACTATCATTAACTCAAGGAAGAAGAATTTCATCAAGGAGATATTGTGTCTTGTTCTTGGAGAGGTCAAATAGGTCAAGGGTCTTGGTCTTAGTATTCACCAATTGAAGTCTATATAAGAAGAATAATTCGTTTGGGTTTTCCTCTCAAGTAGGAGAGGTTTTGGCCCTGGTTGATCACCTACATTTTGTGTTTCTTGTCTCTTTATTGTTTATGCTTTGGTCATTGTTTGTTGAAGAAGAACACTATAATGTCTAACTAAATATAAGATCCTAATCTATTGAAGTAAAAATCATTCACAAGTAGTTGTCATTAATAGAGAAATCACTTAATCTTGATGCCCTAAATTTCTCAACAGTTAGCCCTATATGCCTTGCAATGTTTTTCATGATGACCATTTTTTTAACCAAAGAAGTAGTGACTAAGGAAAATATTTTGGTACCTATTAGTATATTCTTGCCTTGATTAGACATTCCTTTTGGGGATGGACTTCTTCTCATTCCTTGGATGTGTTAATTTTTCAAATGCAATAAATACGAGCACAAATTTCTAAAATATTGATAATTAATTCTAATGATATATATATTCTTCTAACAATTTTTGTTTATCATTAAGCAATTACACTTCATAAATTCAACAATAAAACCATAAGGATAGTAGAGATCACAATGCACAAGAAGAACACAAGATATACCCTGGGAAAACCCACTAGGGAGGACAACCAAATAGCCTCAGAGAAATTCTTCAATGCGATAAGAGATACATCTAACGCTACTAATCAACTATGATTTCAAATTGATCAACAAACTATGGTCAAACCTAGTCAAGCAACCCTCTAGTGAAGTCAAACTTCTGCCCTTCAAACTTTGGCCTTCTTTGATTTTCCCTAGGCTGAATTTTGGCCTCCATAATATGCCCAGAAACTTGTCCTACCCGGAATTTTGACTTGCCCGGAAATTCGTCCTAACCAGAAACTGCTACATAGAAACTTCCTCGAATTCACACATGTGAGTTCAAGAGAGTGAGAGATAAATTCATCCTACTTGTCCTTCTTCCTTCTCTATTGTTTAGATGACCAAAAATTGTCTTTCTTGTGAGTGATCAAATGGTTCCTTTCGTGGAGGAGGTAAAATGCCTTTATATAGTGTTCTATCTTCGTGAATGGGTGTGTAACTTCAATGGAGCTGACTTGACTTGAGGGATAGCCAACTTGACTAGTCTGGAGCCAAAAATTCAAAATTCAAATTGTAAGTTTGTTGTTTTAAATATGACATGAAGAACATGTATTATAATAATTCTTTCAAGGGATAATTAATAAAAATTACATGAAGAACATATCTTACAATTACATTATACATTGTTGGAATTTCTAAGTCTAACCCGTTAGAAACCCTTCATGTACTTTCTAATTTATTTCTGCCTACTTGTTTCGATTAATTAACAAGTTATTTACCATGTAAATACTGAAAATAAATACAAGTACATGCTCAACACATTACAGATCATCAACTGAAGGAAACAAAAACAAGCACACAAGTGACACCGTTGTTTTTGGACTAATGTCCTCGGAAAACCCCAATGCGGGAAAACCAGTGCAGTTACCTAAGGGTTTGATTTATTAAGTTGTTTCAGAATACAATATGGGTGCCAAATCTGGCTTACTCAATAGATAAAAATCTCGGTAGTAGTACCTCTCTACTCGGAAGTAGATATTCTAGCTGAAACCCTGGATAAACACTCTGACAACTCCACAGCTCCAATCTGCCCCACGAAGCCCCAACATCAACCTCTAGGGATTGTGTCAGCTCTCTCTGGCCCAACGTTAGTTGAATGTCACTCTGGATTGGCCTGCGTCAGCCTTTTGAGGCACTGCATCAGTCCTTTGGCCCTCTGCTTCACTCATGTTGGCCCTCTGAGGCACTGTGCAACTCCTAGTTGCCTCTACATGAGCCCTGGATGGCTCTGCATGAACCCTGTCTAGTCAATTTAACGTCTTAAATTGCTCTACATAAATTATCAATCCGAGTATCGTAAACTAATGAAGTGTGGTGCACCATATGTGCTTAGTTAACCTTTTTGTTACTTTAGTTTGTTTTTGGATTTATATTTCCCTAATGTGTGATGGCGAGGATGAAAGTGAAGTATGGAGTATAGATGGTGATGGTTTCTACAACGATTTTCTCAAACTTGAAAGTGCTTAAAAATAAAGCTTTAAAACAACTAAAATGAAATCAATTCTTAAGAGAAAATAAATGCATCAAATGGTGAACTAATGACAATGGCCCAGTATCCTTGCTGTTGAAAATGAAAAGAAAGCAAAAACTTGAAAAACAGCTCAAACTTAAAGCAAAGCAACTAATTCACACTACTCTAACTTTTCAGATCCTTTGCCCTTCGGCTCAATCTACCTGCTGGGAAGTAATCATAAACAAGTCAAGCAATATGATATCTAAATGTAAGTTGCATAAAAGAACTAATCACACCACTTAAACTCTTCTAGTTCTTTTCCATTAAGCTCACTCTACCTTATGGAAAGCAACCATGAGTAAGTAATATGACAACTAAATCACACTACAGTTAGTAATATTCTGATTCTTTGCTGATATAGCCATTTGACCACAGAAAGAAATCATAAATTGATGAGCAATATGATGTCTAACTAGCCGAAAAAGAAATAAGCAAATCACAACTTGAAAAGGACAATGCTAAATTAAAAATCCATAAAATAAAAGTTAGCAGGAAGGACAAGATGATCTCATATGCCAAAAGTTATCAAAAAGATGAAAAATTGCCAGTAGTTATCACTAATCTACAATCAACCGGTTGAACACACTTGCATGAATTAAAATTGCATGAATGAAAAATCTAATCTATCAAACTTGAAAGCAATCAAATGACATAATGAAATCAAAGCAAAT
>APFE031287560.1:26684-61374 GCA_000404065.3 Pinus taeda | reverse complement strand
ATTATCAATCTGGGTATCGTAAACTGATGAAGTGTGGTGCACCATATGTGCTTAGTTAACCTTTTTCTTACTTCATTTTTTTTATAGTTTTTGTTTTGTTTTGGGGTTTTGTTCTTGTTGATCTCCTAAAGTGTCTAATGCCAATGGAAATCCTATTCCTAAGTCTATAGAAGGCAAGTATGGATACAGATTTTAAGGCAATTATGTCCTCTATAATGATTTCCAAAACTTAACATTTCAGAAGGTCTTAGAATGTACTAGTGATGACAGTAATGCTTGAACAAGAATGGAAAATGTGCTTCTATTTAAAACAATTAAATAATGAACTACTGATCATGAAAATATTATCTCTGTTGTTGTCTAAACACAGAAAAGTGATTTAAGCTACTGCACTCAAAGAAATAAAAAATTTCAAGGAAAGTAAAACTAAAATCAAATTACACATTCATGATTCGATCCCTCGCCAGTAGTCTAGTTATGGCTTTCGGAGGTAATCATCAATGTCATGAGAAATATGATATCTAATTGCAGAAAAGTAAAACTAAAATCAAATTACACATCCATAATTCAATCCCTCGCCAGTAGTCCAGCTATGGCTTTTGGAGGTAACTGTCAAATGATATGAGCAATTTAATATCTAATTGCAAAAAAGTAAATCTAAAATCAAATTACACATCCATGATTCAATCCCTCGCCAGTAGTTCAGCTATGGCTTTCGGAGGTAACTGTCAATAATATGAGCAATTTAATATCTATTTGCAGAAAAGTAAAACTAAAATCAAATTACACATTCATGATTCAATCCCTCACCAGTAGTCCAGCTATGGCTTTTGGAGGTAACCGTCAATGATATGAGCAAGTTGATTTCTAAACTAACTAACAAAGCAAGTAAAGAAGACTGAAATCAAAACAGAATTAGAATTAAAAAAAAAAAAAACTAAGAAAATCAAAGTCAGCAGAGAGGTTAATCTCATGTCACTAGTTGATGCAAAAACATGTAAAGAAAAACTGATCTACAATCAACCGGTTGAACACACTTACATGAATTAAAATTGCATGAATGGAAAATCTAATCTATCAAACTTGAAAGCAATCAAATGACATAATGAAATCAAAGCAAAAATATAAAATGAAATCTACTCTACCTTACATTCTAATAAGCTCCATGACATCTACTTCACATCTCCTTCCATGTTGAGAACATCAAAGCTTTATTCAAATTCTTCAAAATCACAAAGTAAAACAAAGCTCTCCAAAGCTTTCAAAAGCCATCAAGCAACAACTAAAAACTACAAGCTAAAACTAAAACCCAAGCCAAGCTAACCAACAAATGAAGAAGAGAGATCTCCTATTTATACAAAAAGATGAGAAGCCATCTCATTAATGAGAGTCCATGAATCTCTCCCTCTACCTCTAGAATCCTAATCAAAATAGGAACTGATAAGACACATGTCTTCTTAGAGTTACAATACAATTAGGAGATGTGACAAATATCCTCATGATCCCATGATTCTTTCCACTCAAATTAAAATTTGGCCTTAGAGTGCCACATAAGGGTCTTCTAGAAGCCTCATTTCAACCTACACATGTCAACAATCTCAACCCATTTGTTAGGTATAAGCATATGCACATTATTTTCTAATTTTTAACCACAAATTCACTTAAAAGACTTAAAATTAATAAAGACTGGAAAAACATAAATGTGGCCCAATGATAATGAAAGTGGGATGAATGTGGTGACATAGTAGTGAAATGGAGGTGAATGGAAGTGATATAATGGACATAATAGTGAAAGTGTAATGGAAATGAATGACATTTTCAAGACTCAACAAACACTTGAATGGTTTTGCATCCATTTCCATGGATACTGCACTGATCCTCCCTGTGCTATCTCTACCTCTATGCTTTTGTATTCACTCCCCCTCAGCTGCAACTCTGATCAGTCTCTCAACTTTCTCAACAAACCCAACCCCAAAAAGTCAAAATCTTGATCTCTTGGTGTGTTCTTCAAGTGACCCTCAAACCTCCTCTTATACTTTTCTTGTTGACAAATCAAAGACTGAGATTGAGTCCCTAATTAATGGCTAAGATTATATCTAGCTTGATCCATGAGTTTTGGACCATTCTAACACAATTTTATATTAATTCACATTAATATTTTATTTTCCGTAAGTTTAGACTTAGGGACTCCATTAAAAATATTAATTATTTTATTATCTCCCAAAATGTTTAGAATCTCCCCAAACCCTTTCTGGGTATTTGTGATATCATGTGCCTTAGCCTCTCCACCAATTTTAGTGGCTAGAGCACATATAATGCTATCCCAAATCAACACTACCTATTAGCAAGGACTATGCTCTAACAATACTCCTCACTGAGTATCACCCTGATCATCCGACATCAGTCCCTGTGCTGATGCTAGGCCTATTACCCATCATCTGCACTGTTTCATCCTGTACTACTACCCATGACACTGCCATTTCCACTACTACATCTGTACTGCAACCCCTCTCATCATGTTGTATTGTGCTGCCCATAGCACTGCCACTGCTAATTGCTACACTGCAACTCTGTTATTGAGAAGTAAGTAACTGATCTCCCAACTCTGACATCTCCATCAGGCTAGGAACACTCCCCATGCTAAAGCTCCCTCTGTCACTAACAAGTTCTCCCTCTACTGACCTCTGCACTGTTGAAAAAACTCCCTGCATCTCGCACTCTTGCACACCTCTCTGTGCCATCCTGCACTAGTGCAACACTCTTGTGCATCTTGCACTGTTGCTTCATGCTATCCTAGGAATCCTACATTGTAGCTCCCTCTGTCGCTCCATCTACATCCATCTCTACTGACATTCGCCAGTACTGCTACTCCTCTTCGGGGCTCTCGTAGCAAGGTCTAATCCGAGAGGCTAGGTACCTCAAGGATCTTGCCCCTCATTGCATGTAGTCCATCTGACTACAACTCGATGTCTCCCCACTTCCGCTCAAGTGGTGTGTGAGCACTCATTACATAGTCATCGTCTGTCTCCACTTCCTTCTCTGCCCTTGCTGGTGCATCCTTAGTCTCGGAGGCCTCTCCCTCGCTCTTCTTCCTTGGACGTTGGAAGCATTTGACCTTGGATAGGTCCTTCTTCTTCCATTTCTCCTTCTTTCCCTCAAATGCTAGGGCAGCATCCACCTTCTCCTCCTTCTTGATTCTGATCCCCTTGCCGTTTTTTGCTTAGCCTTCTGATCTCTTCTTGGTGAAGAGTAACCCACATTTCCTCCCAATCTGGAAGGGTCTCCCTACCCAGTATGCTCTGGACAAACACCTCCCAGTCTTCTAAGACTACACTCAGGGTTGTCCTAACCATCAATTCTTGATCCGACATGGCCCCTATGGAAGTCAGCTGATCTCGGATCTCCTTCAATCGACCGAGGAAAGGGTTGATCTATTCTCCCTTCTGCATCTGGTATGATTGGATCTGATTTTCTAGTAACATCCTTCTCTGCATAGAAGTATGCTAGTACAATTTCTTTAGGGCCTCCCACATCTCATTTGTCGTGTCCTTTTTGGCAATATGTTGTACTACATGGTACTTGACCCGGTCAAGGATGATGATCTTGGCCCTCACCATTTCCTCCTCATACTTGTTGTTATCATTTGGGTCAACTGGGATAGATATCGTCCTCAAGGCGAAGTGCTTGACACAATTCCTGTCTAGAACGGATAGGATTCTGGCCTTCCAGACTAAGAAGTTTAAGTCTCCATCTAGTTTGTCCTGGTCTCTTACCCCGTTCACTGCCATCACGCTGCTCCTCTACTTCCCTCCTGAAAGTTCTTGGTGTGACTCCCTCTGAGCCTCGATTTCCCTCCTAGAAACCCTTATGCTAATGTTGAGATTCCCCCACTCCAATCGTTAGTGTAGCTACACCACTGATCCAGATTTCTCAGCTAAAAATTCTCGGTAGAAACTCCCTCCTCCTTGGCCTTGCCCTGTTAGGTACTGTTCTGACTACAATATCCCACCAACTCCACTCTGCAACTTACCCACAGCTTCCTAAACCCCAAAAAATTGAAGGTTAGAGCTCCTAGGCTCTGCGCAATCCTGACATCGGCAAATCAGCTTCCACAACCAACTGCGTCAGCCCTCCTGGCTTCTGTGTCGCTCTGTGTGAGCCTGTCTTTGCCTCCCTCAGCCTCTACGCTACCTCTTCTTGGCTCAAACTTGATGACGTGGGCACTGTGTCACCCCTTCCTTGTTGCTTCTCTGCTAGGAACAACTTCTATCACTCGAGACAACTGGTTTATGTTGTTTCTACTATGCTCGACTAATGTCCTCAGTTATCTTGTGATCTACAACCACGTTCTGAAACCCTTCATGTACTTTCTGATTTATTTATGCCTACTTGTTCCAATTAATTAACAAGTTATTTACCATGTAAATACTGAAAATAAATACAAGTACATGCTCAACACATTACAGATCATCAACTAAAGGGAACAGAAACAAGCACACAAGTGACACCATTGTTTTTGGACTAATGTCCTTGGAAAAACCCAATGCAGGAAAACCAGTGCAACTATCTGAAGGTTTGATTTATTAAACAGTTTCAGAATACAATCTGGGTGCCAAATATGGCTCACCCAACAGAGAAAAATCTCAGCAGTAGTACCTCTCTACTTGGAAGCATATATTCTGGCTGAAACCCTGGATAAACACTCTGATAACTCCACAACTTCAATCTTCCCCACGAAACCCAAGTGTCAGCCTCTAGGGATTGCATCAGCTCTCTCTGGCCCAACGTTAGCCCAGAGTCACTTTGGCTTGGTCTGCGTTAGCCTCTAGAGGCACTTCATCAGTCCTATGGCCCTCTGCGTCACTCACGTTGGCCCTATGAGGCACTGCGCAGCTCCTGGCTGGCTCTGTGTGAGCCCTGACTGGCTCTACGTGAACCCTTGGATGGTTCTACATCCCTCTCTGACTACTACATTGATCCTCCTGGTACTATCTCTGCCTCTCTGCTTCTATATTCACTGCCCCTCAGCTGCAACTCTGATCACTCTCTCAACTTTCTCAACAAACCCAGCCCCAGAAAGTCGAAATCTTGATCTCTTGGTGTGTTCTCCAAGTGACCCTCTAGCCTCCTCTTATATTTTTATCGTTGACAAATAAATGGCCGAGATTAAGTCCCTAATCAAAGGTTAAGATGAGATCTAGCTTTATCCATGACTTTAGGACCATTCTATCACATTTTTATATTAGATCTACTATGTATTCTTCGGCCTTCGAATGAAGGTCCCTTGCCGAGCTTCCCCTCACTCTAGCTCAGATCACTAGCTCAATTCTCTCAGTAAACCTCGCTCTAGAAAAATCGAACTCTTTGATCAATTTGGTGTATGTCCAACTGACCCCCTAGCCTCCTCTTACACTTTTGTTGTTGATGAATGAACAACCGATATTAAGTCTCTAATCAACGGCTAAGATTAAAACAACTTGATCCTCATCACTTAGAGCCTTCTCACCCATATTTTTATTAATACCCATTAATGTTTTTATTTTCCTAAGTTTAAACTTAGGAACCCATTAAAAATATTAACTATTTTAATAACTCTTCATCCAGGTGGAATTTCTCCAAACGATTTTTGGGTTCTGGGGATCTCATGTGTTCTAGCCCCTCCACCAAATTTCGGAGCTAGATCACATCCGATGCTACCCAAAATCAACACATACTACATTTTATTTCTTTTTATATCATTTGATATTTTAGGACAATGACTTCTATAATTGCCAAATCTATGACAATGATAGCATTGAACTTTTGACATGTCTCTCTTTCCTTAAGGAGAAGATTTTATTCCTTCAGGTCTTCTTCCCTCATTTATTCTTTGAAATCCAATCTTCTTTCTTCCTGCAACCTTCTTGAAACATGTTTCAAATGATTGAGATTCACCTTCACCGAATCTCTAAATATTCCCCTTAGACATGAGGCTTGATTTGTCTTCAATATATGTAATCCATAGTTCATCAAATGCTAGAACTTATTTTCTGGCAAATGTCCCCAATGCAAATGAGTCCCATGATTCAGGTAAACCATTAAGCGTTCTAGTTACTAGTTCCTTTTTAGAAATTATTTCATCAATTTCTTGAAATTGATCCCTCAATTGAGAAATCCTCATGAAATATGAGGCTATAATCGTATTCCTTGTCATTCTAACATCTTGAATATCATTCTTCAAACTCATTGCTTGACCAATATTATTGATAGAGTATAATCCAATTAGGGAATCATGCATTTTTTTTAAGAGTCAATATTTTCTATATATGGGATCAAATGATCTTGAATGGAATCTACAATGACAATTCTAGTAGTAATATCATATTTCTCAAATTTGATTTTTTCTTCATCTTTTTCGAGTTCAGTGGTCTTTCCCTTCACAATACCCAAGAGTTAATTCTTTGCAAGAAGGTGACTGATCCTTGTCTTCCAAGCTCTAAAGTTTGTAGCTCCTTCCAATTTGTTTTCTTCCTTCATAGAGGAACCGATATCCATAAACAATCAAAATAGATCTTAGATGAGGTCTTATTTGATGCTCTTCCCTTTACCAAAGCTTTCCAAGAGTGATCTCAATGTCTTATCCTTCACCAAATCTCTAATACTATGTTGATTTGTCAAGTGCAATAAATACAAGCACAAATTTATGAAATACTAACAATTACTTCTAATGATACAGATCTTATTCTAACAATTTCAGTTTATCATTAAGAAATTACACTTTAGAAATTCAACCATAAAACCATAAGGATAATAGAGATCACAATGCATAATAATACAAGATTTACCCCTGGAAAACCCACTAGATCTAACAACCTTTTCCTTAGATAAATTATTTAGTTCAATAAGAGATACATCTAATTTTTCTAGTCAACTATGAGATCAAATTGATCAATAAGCAAAGGTCAAACCTAGTCAAGCAACCCTCTACTCAAGTCAAGTTAAGTCAAACTTTTTTACCTTAAAAATTCAGCCCTCTTTGATTTTCCCTAGTCCAAATTTTAGCCTCTAGAATATGCCTAGAAACTTGGTCTGCCCTGAATTTTGGCTTGCCCAAAATATGCTTCACAAAAACTGCTACCCAGAATTCACACGTGTGAGTTCAAGAGAGAGAGAGAGAGAGAGATCTAGAGATAAATTCATCCTTCATGTCCTTCTTCGTCCTTCTTCTCCTTTTCTTGGATGCCCATAAACTGTCTTTCTTGTGAATGATCGAATGGTGCCTTTGTGGAGGAGCCTGAATGACTTTATATAGTGTTTTGTCTTTGCAAATGGGTGTGTCTCTTCACTAGAGACGACTTAACTAGTTTGGAGCCAAAAAATCAAAATTCAAATTTCAAAATGTTCTCTTTTAAATTTGACATGATGAACATGTCTCATAATAACTATTTCAATGGCTAATTAATCAAAATAACATGAAGAACATGTCTTACAATTATATTATACATTACAAGGGATAATTATAAATTATGAAGACTTATCATAGCTACAAAAAGTCAATAGGATGAATTTTATTTCCTGTAGGATTAATGAGATAAGATCCTCTAAGGACATCAAAATTGGTGTCTTCCTTTGAATTAAAGGATTCCCCTATATAGCCAAGTCCAAAATTTTCATGTGGTGGCATTTGGGGGCTGAGAATAACATCCAAGAATTGGGAACTCTTCAATTTTTTGTTGGCTTTGTCCAACTCCCTTTTTAAATATATAACCTCATCTTCCAATTTTCCACAAATTTCTTCCTTTTCCTTTAGTTTATTTCTCAACACTTCTTGTATTATTTTAGATTCTTCCTTCTCAGTTTTGAAAGAGATGATTTCCTTAGATAATTTTCCTTTATTTTTCCAGAGTCTCTTATTGTCTTCTATTGCATTAATCAATAGTTCATCCATATTTCCTTCTACTTCTTCAATATTTTTTCTTCTTTTGGATTATCCGTTTCATTTGAGAAAGCCATGAACAATACTTCTCTACTTCCATCACATTCTACTTCATCAGAGTCACCATTTTCTTCATTGGAGAAGAAGTTATTTTTGCTTGAGCCTCTCTTCTTGAATGTTCTTCTCTTATGTTTGTCTTCATCATCACTATCATACTTGAAAGGACACTTTGTTGCATAATTACCTATTTTACCAAATCTAAATCAAATAAGAGGTAACTTACCTTTGAGTTTGTATCCTTTCTTCAATTTCTTGACAATTTGTGCCATTTTAGTATTAGAATCATCGCTATTGCAATCACATTTCTTCCCCTTTATTGATGTATTTGATGCCTTTAATGTAGCTTCCTTGTGGGTTAAATTTCCTATCCTCATCTCATATGTTGTTAGGATTCCATGAATCTCATCTATTCATAAAGTTTCCAAGTCTTTTATATCTTCTATGGCATAAATGTTTTCATCAAACCAGTCAGGAGGTAATCTTAAAACTTTTTGAATAATCATCTTTTCTTGGGCATCTTCTCCTAGCCCTTTGAGAGAGTTAACTACTTCATGTACTCAAAGGAAGTAAGTTGTAATATCTTCTTCATTATTCATGTTGAGACTTTCAAATTTCTTTATGAAAGTTTGAAGCTTTTCCTTTTGACCGTGTCATCTCCTTCATAGATATTGATAAGCATGTCCCACATTTCTTCAGTTATTTCACAATTCATAACTTTGGTGAATTGTGAGTTAGACAGGCCACTTTTTATAGAATTAAAATCCTTGCAATTTACTACATATGCCTTCTTTCCTTCTTGTTTTTTTGGTAGTGGAGATGGAATCTTATATCCATATATAATTGATTGGCACACTTCAACACCAAGAGACATCAAATAGAAATTTATCCCAATTTTCAAAATGCCAAATTTATTCCACTAAAGAGAGGAGCCTAAAACACTTGCTGGCCATGTGATTCACAAAAAATCCTTCTTCCAGTTGCTAGGATTATCTTGAAGAAGCTGACTCTGATACCAATTTTTGGAAATACTGGGGGAGGTGAATCAATATTTCTTTCAATAGTTTATTATCCACAATACTTGCTAAGGTTTTGCAAATGGGGTAGCAAGCTAAGTGGGCTTGATTGTGGGGAAAAATCCACAGTTAATCGCGCTTGATCCAAAGGCGATCTGGGATGGATGACCTCCCGGGAAGCCCTGGTTACCGGGTGCAATCCCTAGAAGTGATGATTGACGCTACGTGATTCATTTCACTAGTTTCAATCCCACTTCTTCACCCCTATGAGCATCACCTGATGCAATGAGTGCTAAGTGGACTATTCAAAAATCATGAGAAATTAATCAATTACAACTACCTCTCATGGAAATGGTCATAGATGAATGACTTACTTAACGCAATTGAATCCCAAAATAATATCTAATATAATGCACTGCGAAAACCCCAATACTTAGTTTAGTATCCAGTTAATACTTTTCTTAACTTGAAGCGCAAGATATACAAGAACACGAGAAATAAACCAAGAAATAACTTGTATAAATATAGTTCAAATGATGATACACCAGTCAAATTCTGGCTCCAATGAATACAAATAATTCAATTCTTACAAGGCTCCAACCTTGAATGAGGAAACCATTCCTCTTAATCTAATTTAAGAACCAAATTGATTCATATGAGGACACCAATCCTCTTAGGATCCAACCTTTACAAATACTTCAGATAAACTTCAAAGTATTGATCAAAGTTATGCTTCAAGATGTCTCCAATATCACTTTTATAAGTTGCTCCAAGATCACTTCAAAGGACACTTCAAAGGTTGCTTCAACAATTATTTAATGACTACTCTAATGACTCTTCAAGGTTTGTTCCAAGGATGGCTTCAAAAATATCTTCAAGGATGCTCCAAAGCCTACTCTAAATATCTTCTTCAAATATGGTCTCAAGGCCCTTCAAATTGGTTCAGATAAGGATCAAAATAATCATCCACTAGGCCAAAACTTGAGTCAATAAGAGGCTAAAATATAGAGGTCAAATAAGGTCAAAATTTATGCCAATACAAGTCTAACTTCTATCCTAAATAGACTTGAGTTATGTCCCTTATCATGGATTTGAATTGTCCTCAGGAGAGTCGAGTCCTACAAGGTCGAATTGTCCATAAGAGGGGTCAATTTCTACACTTCATTGCAGGGTTGAGTCAGAGGTAAGATAAGTTGAGTTACAAGGGATGAGGTCTGTCCTCAAGCGTTCGAGTCTAGACAGATTTGTAATAGGCCGAGTTTTGTCTCTTAACAAGAGCCAAATTATTTCATAAAGGAGTCTGAGCTTTGACCTTCAACAAAGGATGACTTATATGCCACAAAAAGGGCCAAATTGTGGAAAATATATTTTCTCCAAAATATCCCAAAACCTAATAAAAAAAACCCACCAAGAACCATTGACCTAGAGTAGAAAATATTATCCAAAAATTGCTACTTCAATATGCTTCTAGGTTCATGAGATATGAACCACTTCTTCCTTAGGTTTGAATCTTCTTGTCTTCATTCTTTAACGAGTAGGCAGAAAAATGGAGGAGAAATCCCACTTATTTATATTGCTCAAAATACCCAAGACAGGGTTGACTTGTCCTAAGAAGGGCCGACTTATACAAGGGATAAAATTAGTGGTTTTTGTCCTAAAAAATCCATTTCTCCTCATATAATCATCCTTTGGCATCAATAACAATTATTTTATCAACAATTGAACCTTGGTTGAGCCTTTATTTTCCATGCAAACATAAATAGGTTTCATTTAGTTGTGCAGTTTGGTATGTTTCCACAAAATCCATTGAATTTGGAGCTTTAATTTTGAATTGTAGTGTGTGAGAGAGCACAATGAGGGAAATGTCAGGCTTTTCTTCCCTCTTGTTTGTATAATGATTGTTTGGTTCAATTAGCATAACAGATAAGGTATTTTCAATCAAGGACATCATAGGCAACCCTAAGGGCATCAGTAGACTTAGAATTATTTCCCTTTCCCACCCTTTTATTGTGAATTTTACCCTCACATTGAACCAAATCTAAGACGTAGTTTGAGTTTGCTTTAACGATATGTGAATGCAACAATTTTCCTATGCAATAAAATTGTTTTGTGAAATTCCTATAACCATCTTCTTAAGTCTATTGTCCAAAGAAAAAGTTCCCTATGAGCTTCTTTCATTTGGATTGGTTTTTTGTATCATTTCCTTTCATGGTGATAGGATAGAATCCCATTAGAAAATATGACCACTACACATACAATGTAGTATCTCGAAGTTTAAAAAAATCTCGGTTGATAATTTAATGTTGAACCCTTTAAGCAATTAAACCAACCAACAATGTGTGATGCTTTGATTGGAAGAAAACTTAATTATTGTATACTTTATATTCCATGGAGGTCTTTGTGCTTATGTTGATGAAAAAATTAAAGACCTAGTATTTGAGGACTTAATCCATAGGGTTGACATGTAGATTTTGAGGCTAGCACTATAGTTGTCTTTCCATGTACTTGTCTGGTGCAACATGGCTAAAGCTTGTAAATCATAAATAAAACAACAAATCTAAGGTGAAAAACTTGTGTGATACAATCTTATTGAATGTGTTGACTTCTCAATGTTGATGCTAGCATGTAGAGGGTTTTTATTTCAGATTTTATACACAAGCTCGAGGTCTATGTGTGGAAAAATACGAAACTAGCTATTGCAAAACAATAGAGAAGAGAGAGAAAATTTGCTTAGAAATTTGACTAAGTAACGAGAGACATGATATGAAAATATGATATATTATTATTTTTTAACATGAATATAATATATAGTCTCTTTGGGAAGTTGAACCAATTAAATTAGGTTGGTATTCCCTTTTTCATGCACTTAGTTAACTAGAGTAACTTCTTAAAATAGCTAGAAATCCAAAACTAGATAAGATATCATGTAGAGTGGATTTGATTGTTGCAATAGAAGCCACTGGACTCCCTGTTATAAGTAAATCATCTACATAGCATACTATAAGCAAAAGAGAGCCAATTTATTTCAACTTGTACATATTAGGATCATATTTACATCTTTGAAAACCTTTGGAGAGAAGATATGAATCTGCCTTGGCATACCAAGCTCAAGGTACTTGTTTAAAACCATATAGTGATTTCTTCAATATGCAAACTAAGAATTGATCTTGCACATATCCTTTTGGATGCTCCATGTAGATATATTTTTTGAGGTCTCCATGTAAGAATGCGTTCATTTCATCCATGTGATGCACTTCCCATTTACCAGCAAATGCAATAACTAAAGCCAACCTAATAGTGTCCATCTTATTTACCAGTTGAAAGGTCTCCTCATAGTCAACCCCCTTAACCTGAGATAATCCCTTAGCTACCAAACAAACCTTATACTTATATCTAACAAGTTTCCTATTGAGGTGAAGAAGTACCAAATCCCAAGTGTTTTGCTCCATCAAGGAATTGTACTCCTCTCTCATAGTTTCTTCCCAAGAGGCATTTTCTTCAGCCTCTACATAGGTTTGAGGATCTAATTTAATAATAAAATAATAATGGATAGCATATGAAGGCTCCATGACAATTAGAACTTGCAAAGGCTTCACAAAGTGCGACTTGGTCCTTTGCGATCGAAAAAATCACCCATTATATCACCACCTGCCTAAAGTGTTGTTGTAGCCATCAAGGCCTCTACTTTGTGCCTTTAATTCCTTATTTTTGTCTTGAATATCAAAATTTGAAATATTATTAGAGTTCTGATCTAAAGTAGTGACTAATATTTGACATAAGTAGAGGTGGAGAGGCTTTAGAAGTGGATTCGAGGGACCTTCTTCAAGTATGGATCTTCTCTATATGAAAAAATTATATGTTGAAGAGTCTAATAACATGTACCCATTAAATTCCCCTGGATATCACAAAAATATGCACTCCCTACTCTGAGGCTCCATAGATTTTCTCCTATTAGAGTGAATCCTAGCTTATGCTTGAGAACCAAGGACTCTAAAGTGAGCAATATTTGGTTTCTTCCATGTCAAGGAATCAAAAGCAGTGATCCTATTTACTGGTTTATGTGGAATTATCTTCTAAATGTAAGTTGCATGGTTAATAACTTCATACCATAGATTCATAGGTAAATATCTAGCATGAAGCATGCAGTTCGCCATATTTGTTAGTGTTCCATTTTTGGTCCTTCCAAATCCATTTTGTTATGGAGTGTAAGGAACTATATTTCACAGTCCTATGTCGAATTATTAACAAATATTTTTAACATCCTTATTTTCATATTCATCCCCATTATTTGTTTAAAGGAATTTAGTTTTCTAGAAGCCACTTGAAATTTTTGAGATGCTCAAAGGCTCTTGATTTCAACTTAAGAAAATAAACACATGTATATCTTGACAAATAATTTATGAATGTTAACACATAATTCACCTTATTAATGAGTGAGGAAAAGGTCCAATAATATCATTGTGCACTCTCAAGCAATAAGGAGGCTCTCTTAACCTCACCTATCTCACACTAGCAATGAGGAGGCTCTCTCCTAGCCTTACTCATCTCAAACTTCTCGTCAAAATTCTTTCCAAGTATGAAACCCTAACAATTTCCATTTATTTATTGGATATGTGGAAACCCTTCAACTATTCCTTGTTTATATAGTTGATCCAAATACTTATGATTAAGGTGACCAAATCTCTCATGCCATAAGCTTCTCTCCTCATTAGCATGTGTTAGAAGAGAAAAAACAGATTTAGGAATACACCAAGAAGAAGTGTATAACTTGGAATAGTGGTTCACCTCTCTAATAACAACTCAAGAACCATATGACATGTTGGAAATCACCATTGTATCTTGAATGAATTCCACTTTCTCGCCTGGCCTTGAGTAAGGAATATACTAAATGGAATGTATGGTAACTAAAAGATGAGGAACATGAAGTACTTTATTAAAGCCACCATGGTTCAAGTCAATTCCCCTTTCTCCAAAAACCTTCACAGGTGTCTCATCTATAAAAAATATGGGTGGTCTACTACAATTCTCCAAGAAAGAAAACTATTTTTTGTTAAAAAATCCATATGTCATGTGGCTCCTGAATGAAGCACACAAGTATTATGAAATGTAGTAGTAGTTAGAAATGCATGACCCCCTGACCTTTTTGATATGATGGTTGGTCTCCCTTATTCTTCTTGGTGTTATCTGGCATGTAATCGTCCAACTGATACTACTAGAGTACTTATGCCATATGATCATTGTTTTTCTTCATGCAATAGCTCTTAGGTTGGCACCCCCTATTTCAATATGTGCACTTCTTCTTGGCCTTTCCTCCCTTGCAATTTAAACCCTCCCTAATAGGATTTCTCTTGGCATCCTTTCTATCTGATTCCTTTGTATTATTGTTATTTTTCTTAGTCTTATTTCTTGATTCATGTGTTGCAACTGCATGGGGTTTGGAAGACTTCAAAGTCCATGTGAGTATGACCTTGGTTTGCTCTTATATGAGGACCCAATAAATGTATCCAAAGATGGTAGGTTCCAATTTGTATACATAAAAAGTTTCATCGTATTGAAAGAACAAACAAAAATATATTACTCAAATCCTAACTTAGAAAGCACCAAAATAATGATTTTTTCCTCTTTCTTGTCTATGCATTAAAATTGTGCATGAGTCGTTAATGTCTTGAATCTAGAGTAGTCTTGTAGGGTATCGAATTTTGTTGGAACTAGTGTGATCAACTCATTCTCAACCTGATGTCCCCTTGACACATCTTTCTTGCCAAATAGTTCCTCCAATTTGGTCCAAAATTCATTAGGAGTTTTACACTCATCAATATATGAAACAACAAATCAGTGGAAATTGACAACAGAGAATCTCATAGGCTTCATTCGTCATTAGGGAAGTTTTGAGGTCTAAAATGGGTTTCCTAAGAAAAATTATAAAATAAGAGATGAATTTTTAAAGGAAATGAAAAAACTATTTTTTTATTACATATTTGACTTATCTCCTTGTAGGTTTACTCAAATTTCAAGTTTGGAAACTCATTGGATGTGTAATTAGATTCTGCATCAAATGAATGCTCACTCAGTGTGCTTTTTTAAATTGATCCACGTCGAGAAAAAATGAAAATATATGAGAATGTGTGCTTTTGAGTAGATCCACGTCAAAAAAAAATGAAAATACATGAAAAAAACTTGTTTCTTACATGTTTTTCATGTCTTTTCATTTTTTCTTGATGTGAATCTACTCAGAAGCATGTACAATGGGTACTCATTGAATGCAAAATTTTATTCCACATCCAATGATTTCCCACACTAGAAAATAGAGTAAACCTATAAGGAGAAGAGTTGAAAACATAATTAAATAAATTAGTTCTCTTCTTTTCCCTCCAAAATTTATTTACCACTTGAGATGACATTTTCATCTTGAATCCAATTGGTTCTTTAAAGTTGTTTTTGTTAGTACATTTTTCATTTTGAGGTTCACTTTTGACCCTAAAATTCCCCTAATGTTTGTTGAAGCATTTCAATTTCTTAACGACTGATGTGGTTTCAGTTTTTGTCCCCATTGTGATCCAATAGTCTCTCATTGTGTAGGAACGTCATATCTTAGGCTTCTAATCAAAATAGTTGAAAAGAATGATGGTTACTAAGATCTTGTCCATTATCTCTATGGGTTGTTTTAACTTGTCAAAAATGCAATATAACATCAATGTTCTTCACCAACACACTCCATATCTAATATCATGTAGGATTTTAGACCCAAACTGAAGATCTATATCTAAAAAATTACTAGACCAATTATATCAAAACAAGAGAAAATATAGAGAAAAATTGCTTAAAAATTGACTAAGTAGCCAAAGAGGCAATTCAAATTACATAAGAGATATGATTTTAAAATATGATAAATTAGTATTGCTAAATATAAGTACAAACTCTCCAAGAAGAAGAACCAATTCAAATTAGGTTGGAATTTGCTTGTGCACGCACTCATTTACTAATTTCCTAAAAAGTTAAAATACCAAAATTGGAGCCATAACCCTTAAAATAGAAAACATCTAATAAAAAATTCCATTGAAAGTAAGTGAAGCTAAAAATCCAATAGAACTAATGTAATAAATCGCACATGTAATCAATACCCATGCAAACTCCAAAAAAGAAACTCAAATCCATTAGAAAAACATGTAGGTGAGTGGATAAGGTTGTAAATAAAGAAATCTACCAAATAAGAGGGGGAATTCATATTAGGAACCTTAGGGATGAAATAATGGAGAGGAAATCACCATGTAATATCCCAGTCAACACCAAATCACCACATGTCATCTTAGGTGGCACCCCTTACTAAAAATAGGAGATGGTTCTAAATGGTAGGAAATTTCAGTATTGAAAGTATATGTGCCCCTAATAATGTATATAAGAGTCAAATGATGGTCCTAATGAATTACTAGGTGCAATGTACTTGTTACCACAAAATCTAACATGACTTGGAGAGGGAAACCCTATAAGACAAAAGCTAGAGAAAGTGTTAACAATGGGGTAAAGGCCCAATGCCACCTTAGCTAAAACCCCCTGCTCTTTACAAAATTTCACCAATGGGATGCATTGAAAATTGGTTGCCATTGATGTCAATCCAAATAGTAGCCAGAAGAAGCCCTGCTTTCAAGGACAAAAATGACAAGGAAAATTAGGGTTCCTAAGATCAAGATCATCTTCCTTTGATGGTATTTTTCATGTTGATTCTAACTGTAGATGGCACGCCTCATTACTCCTTACGATTGAGGAGATATGCCTAATGAAAATTGGAGCCCCATTTTGTGATCAAGAAGCCCCAAAGAAGATGTTGCAAGTAGCCTATAGATTGGTTTATTTGTGGAATTTTTGTTTCAGAGATTAAATATAAATTAATGATGAGAATTTGAAAATCAAGTTGGCCTCCATTAAAGAAATTTTGAGGTAAAAAATGGGTCTCAAAACAAAAATGTACAATAAAAGTCAACTTTATAAATAGGATTCAATATGATGATGTCAACCATGGGAGATGATTCACCATTTTTGGAGTAAAAAGGTAAAAAGATAATTAAAAAAAAAATGCTTTTCCACCTCACATTATCAACTTATCTCCCTAAGATTTTACTCAAATTTTGAGCAAGAGCACTCGTTGGTTCTGGAATTTAGTTTTGCATTCAAGGAATACCCATATTGCATACTTTCAATGGGCCCTATTACACGAAAAAGTGAAAAACATGAAAAAAATGTGATTGCAATCATGTTTTTTCATGTATTTCACACTTTTCGTGTAGTAGGGTCCATCGAAAGTATGCAACATGGGTATTCCTTGGATGGAAAATTAAATTATGCAACCCATGTATGCTCCTGCTCGAAATTTGAGTAAAATCATAGGGAGATAGTTGAAAATACAAGTTGAAAAAATAGTTTTTTATTTTCTCCCTCCAAAACTTGATGAGGTAATATAATTTTATTTTATTATTTCCACTATTATTTTATAATATTCCTTAAGAGGACCATTTTAGACCTCAAAATTTCTCTAATGCTAAAATAATTTTCTTTTAGCTCAAAATATTAAATTTAAAATTCAAATTTGAGGTTGACTCCCTCCTATTGTCAAGTCATATTTTCCCTTCTAGATGTATCCTTGGCCAGTATAAATTAATGACTTGCTGCCCTCCAAGACCAATGAATTCAAGTGATTATATATAAAATATTGCATGATCTGTGGTCTATCTTAGTCACACCTAACTAAAGATACATGTCAATTTCTAGAGACTATTTTTGCATCTGAAGTTTATATTTGATCATTGGTTTTTCGTTGGGCTAGTGTATATGTTCTGAGGCCTACTCGGCCCTGTTTGGGAGACCACTTATATAGTTATCTATGGGAGATTTTGTAGAAACTTTGTGAGATATGTGCTAAGGCTACTACAATCTGTTGATTGGCTTATTTTTCGACGGGTAGAGGCAATTATGAGGCTTAATATTCTATGCTAAAGTCTACTCTAGGACTATTTGCATCTTTGTTATAGACCTTCATGGACAGAGGGTCTTGGGGTTATTTATTTTTCTTTTATGAAGAGTTTTTTTGTTGGGTTAATTGATCATCTGTTGTAGAAGCTCCAAGACCCCCTGTGAATGAGTTGTTAGGTCTATTCAGCCTCCTTTTTTGAGACTATAACTAAGATTTTTTGTGGCATTCTTTACAATTTGTTGGGCTATTCAATGGGAACATTCACTATGATTTTCTAAGCAATATTCTCTATGATTTCTTGAGATATTTGGTGGACCCTTTCTGTGGGAATCTTCACTTCTTTGAGAACTTATATGTCGGTTATTTCACATTAGTTCTAAGATATTCTCGACCTCCTTTCTAAAGAAAAATTCACTTGTTTCCTGAGGACTAATTTGTGCAAATCCAAGGAGATTTCATTGACCCTTTTCTGAGGCCTAATATGAATGTTTCTAAGGAAAATTCAAAGTTCTGAGCTAATTTTGAGGATTAATTTATGTGGTGTTTTTCACCCTGTTGACACGGTGAATTTTCATGTGCCAACAAAGGGGAACCAACTCGACCATAGACCCCGATTAGATCTGCTTTTGTTTGGAATGGCTAGTTCCAATGGGTTTCAAAGGATCTCGTAAACTATTATAGGTGTTGAAAGATTGCTCCCCGGAGGAAGACTTCCATTAAATCAACAAAAGAAACATCTAACCTATATGTATCAAGTCCTATCTATATAGATTCTACCTACTTATGCTAGTCTTAACTATTCTAATCTATCCTGCAGGAGCATAATAAAAGAGATTAAACATCACATATAGATTCCAAGTCCAAATGAATCAATCACTGAGTTCACCGATGAACAAGGCTATATGTAAGCTTAATTGCAATATAATTATTCATACAAGAATACACATTCCTGTTTCTACAAATAAAACTTGCAACTAATGTTTAATATAGCTTCGAATCGGAGACCACTCTTGAGTTAACCATGATAATGAATTATATTCAAATAACTAAGACTAGTCATAAGCTGTCTATTATAACTGTACATAAAAACAAAACATATATATCCTCATGCTAGTCACAACACCCTGATTCCAAACATAAAAGAAAAAGGGAAATGAATCTGAAAAAAGGCTTCTTCTTGACCGAAACAGTCTTCTTTATTAGCATAATAAAATCGACCCCTCTTCTGCCAAAAAAGGTCATTTTCCTCTATCGAGAGGTGGTACTTATGGAGAAAGAGAATTGACTGTTGGTTTCTCCCGACCTTCGACCTTCCCTCTTCATTTCCATATTCAAATTAAAATATACAAAATGTAATGGTTAATGAAACAGCGAACACGTTGAAGCCATTGCTACTGGAGCATTCTATTTCCTGAAGAAAAATGAACGTATGTCAGTAGAAAGAGGAATGACTGCATGCCATCCCTTTGCACACGTATTGACTGAATGTTATTCCTTTTTATTCCCTTAAGGAAAATGTAGACAATGCACTCATTTTTCAACATCTGGCTTGATTTAAGGTGTATTCGGAGGTAATAATAACTTGATGGATCTGTGCTATCAGGAGTAATAAACATTAACTTGGTCCTCGCCTACAGAAATAATTAACATTAGCTATGATTATGAGAGATATGATAGAAACACCCAAAACCAAACCTTGCCTTCATTAAAACTTTCATAAAGAGACAAACTCTATAACTGGGAGCTCTGTGAGTCCTTCGGGCTCTAAGTCTCAAGAGGGCACGGTGATCTTTATTTGGTCACGACACAATGATGGCTCTAAACTTGTTAAGAAATGGGGAATTGATGATTAAAGCAAAATAGACAACCATGCGATGAAATGATTAAATTCTTTCGGCACAGTGGGGATGGATCTCTTTCAAATTTTGTTTTCACTTATTCACATTTGGTACTGTGAATTGAGAACCCTCAAGGAACTTCCCCAAAATCTAAAATTCAGGCATCAAGGGAGGCATTAGGGAAGTGATCACACGACGATCTCGGACTTCTCCTATCTTATGCGAGGTTTCAACGCCAGACACTATTCAACCTTCAGGAACCTTTAGGTTGATTCCGCGAATTATAGTATCAAGCATTTTGTGACACTCTTCAGGAATGCACAGTCACAGTTTCCATTTTAATCTCAAAACGCATTGCAACCATAATTATTAAACCATTGAACCATTAAGCTTTGAAGACATAATTCCATTTGACAACTCCAATTATCATTCAGAGAAACGAAAGATCAAACTTCTCAAGGGACCCATTCAAATTTGCCTCCAGAGAAAGTTTTAATAGGGTGGTGCTTGTGGCCACAGCAAAAACTCTAAAAGTATTGTTCCCTTGAGGGAACAACAGCTGTTCCCTGGAGGGAACAACAAAAACACTCAAAAAAATGTTGTTATGGTGGTGGTTGTGGCCACAACAAAATGAAGAACCGCTGGGCGAACCAGTTATCTCTGTTACCAAATAAACTTTGATCCGTAGAACATTAGGGTGTTAAGATAAACTCAAAATGCAAACTGTATATAGACAGGCATGGGTTCCACTTCAGCATTAATCGCTTTAGGCGGGATAAAGAAAAATAGCTTCTACTTACTGATATGGTTTTGACAGGCATTCTCCAATGGTCGTATTATGGGATTTATTGACCCTTCTTTACTAGTTTTCTACTTTCAAAATCCTTCTGGGCCATCACCGATTTGTCAATACCTGTTTAGGTGTGTACCTCAGCTCTTTATCATGCATCAAGCTTGACGAATATATGTAGATATGTTTATCCGCACTTTATGTAATAATTTTTTAGTGCTATACTTTCTTATGATCGAATGGGGCGCAGTCATGGGTCATGCCATATTTTTAAACCGCTTAAGCCAGGTTGGGTTTGTTGTGTCAACCAGTACTCTGAGTCTAGCAACAGTCCCTACTCCAACCAGCTTCCCAAACAACCTGTCTAGATTGACACAAGGACTCGACATTTCATTTTCTTTTAAATAAGTCCTTCCAGTTTCGGACACGAGGACTAGAACATAATTAAATTTGCCACAGGATATCCGACAGTGAGCTTAGCCCATAAAACGAGGTTTACTTGTAGATGATAGATATTGGAAATCTAGTGTTGTGGATAGAACCAATGGAGAATGACTACAAATCTCATAGGAAAGTATAGGCTAGTTATAGGTGGGATTTAAAAAAAAAATGTAGCGTTCCGCCATGCCAGTCCAACTGTGGTTACACATTTTTTCGTTTTATAAAGATGTCCCTACATGCTTCGAGTATCCAGGTTATCAACAGAGCCTACCTAGTTCCCAATAGATGCCAATGAGTGGCTTCAATTCGAATTTTACCGCTGATTTTCCAGTTCTCATAGGCTCATCGAAGGTTCACTTGATTTGCAAGGTAATAATGGATTTAGGATTTGCAGACTCACCAGCAGGTTAATGAGGGAAGAGAAAGGCTGAAGGTAGTGAATGAGGGCAATCGGAAGAGAGTTATAAAAGGTGAAGATGAGACTGAAAGGCTGAAATCAATTGACTAAAAAGGACTGAAATTCAAAATACAAGGAAGATAAACTTGTGCAAGACAAGAACGAACATGATGAAAATATAACTAAGCTAACAGCAAAATAAAATGAATCCTAACCTACTCAGGAGGTAACCACCATGTGGTGGCTACTGGAAGTATCTCTTAAGATGTTGGCCATTAAGAGGGAGTTTTTCGGTTTCTCCTTGTAAAGTTTTCACTTTGTAGGTTCCCTGACCAATTTTTTCCTCAACTTGGAACAGGCCCAACCATAAATGTTGGAATTTCGTGTGCTTACCCTTCGGCTCACTCAACTTGTCCCATTTCAAGCCTAGCTCTCCGACTTGATAATATTTATTTCCCACTTGATGGCGATCAAACCATCTCTTCACAATCATTTGGTGATTCCTGAACTTATTTCTAGCATTTTCTCTCAATTCCTCCAACCTCACCAGTTGGTTGATTCTTTTTTGAAATAAGGTTGAAGGGGTCCTTCTTGAGGCTTGGGAGAGCTGTAAAGAGGGTACAGTAGTGTTGGGAGGCAAGATGGCTTCATTTCCATAGATGAAGAAGTATGGAGAGTTTCCTAATGCTACTTTTAGGTTGACCCCATCGGCCGAGAGGGAATTTGTTAGAGCGTTGTGCCAATTCCTCTGGTTGTTGGCGACAGATTTACGGACTATGCAGATGAGGTTTTTATTTGAGGACTCCATAACTCCATTTCCCTGGGGGTAATATTTTTATGCATATCTTATGCGAATTGATTTATTGATAGCAAATTCAGTCAATTTTAGTGATGAAAAATAAGAAGCATTATCAAATATGAGATCATCAGGGATGCCAAACCTGTTGATAATAAATTTCTCAATAAAAGATATTACATCGTCTTCACTCTCATTCATAAGCCTGTCATGCTCATTTTCATCAATGAGTGGATTTGCTCGTCACCTTCGAATACCTACCAATTTGAGATGTTATCAGGTACGGATGGTTTGAAAATCAATTCAACATAATATTTATTCTTGTTTAATCTAAGATCGGGCAAAAGTTTTGCAATCATACTAGCCATCAAATCGACATCTTGGTTTTGCCATCGAGGTATGTGTATGATATTGAAAGAATAAAAACTATAAATTAAGCTCCATACCTCACGTTGGTATCTTACCAGGTGTGGTGAATTGCAATGCATCCTTTTCCTTACCTGGTCCACTATTATCTGTGAGTCACCAAAAACTTTAAGATTTCTCACCTTCATATCAATGGCTTTCTTCCAGCCCTCTAGCAAGCCTTCGTATTCTGATGCGTTGTGTTGTGCACGCGAACTCCAACCGTCTGGCCATCAAATGTTGGTTCCCTTACAAGTCAATGAGAATGCTCCCAGCACCTGCACCTTCTAGGCAGTTAGAGCCATCAAAATAGAGTGTCCAAAACATAGAATCTGATGTTATATTAAATGAACTTCCTTTTACGAAATTGGCCCTATCATCTACCATATTACAGTGTAGCTCATTAGTCGAACTACGGGGGAGAGCTTCCAACCGTGTGTTTATTGCAGTTTCTTCAACTGTCTCTACATGTAATTCTCCAAAACAAGTTTCCGTGGCACAAACGTCGAAACTATAATTCCCAAGGATAAAGTTGATAAACATCACAAGTTCATTGGGGTCGTTTAGTTCTATCACTACATACTGCATTTATCTTTCTCGATCAACTCTCGGCATATCATCTTTTCCTTTCTGAGGCAACAAGAGATGGGACCAATCAGTTGAGAAATATACATTCAAATTTGCTAACCAATAAGAAGCATTCCATATGCCTCGGGTATGTCGACTACCACTATGTCAATGACTTGTGTGTACTGTGCTTTGGCAGCCATCTGAATAAGCACATCTTTCAATTCTCCAATTACTTTCACATTCATTCTGTCCAGTTGCATAATTCGAGTTCCAGTTTTCTCGAGCACTGCATGAAGTCTTTTAGCAACAGCGTAAGGCATAACAGTGGACGAGGCACTAGAATCTACCAGGCAATTGTATACGTTCATGTTGAAGATTCCAAAAGTGATAAGGAAAAGTGGAGTCATGGATTTTGATTTCCTTCGTATCATGGTTGCACTGACATCTTGAGGCATTCGATTCATTTTTTACGGAGTGGCTTCCATGGCTAATGGCGTTTGGGCTATACTGGGGATTCTAACAGGTCTAGACGTCGACTTCTTGGTTTGGCTACTCGAATTGGTGGGAGATTTGCAATTCCGTTCATTCATAGCTTTCAAAAGTAGATCTCTTTGTTGCGTTAACTTTAACAAATCGAAGTGTGTGATATTAGCTCGAGATTTCTTAAGATCATCTACAATAGTGTAATCAATGTTATAAACAGGGTACGGCGGAGTAAACATACCGGTTTTTCCGTTCTTAGGTGGGAGTTTAGCATTTTGAGTCGCCTTTGTTGCATTTGGAGATGTATTATCTTTCTCTGGATAGTTCACAACTGGAGTGCTCTTGGAATCACCACTAGGTTTATTCTTCTCAATAGGAAACTTGGGAGCGAGTGCCTTCAAAGGGTGAACATCTTTCTTTGTCTGGCCTACAGGCTTCATCATGCCTGCAAGTGGCCCTTTACTTCGTATGTGGATTTCATTAGTGTGGATTTCTGTTGTACTATCTTCTTCATCGTCATCGTTCCCATTTGTATAGAAATCCCATAGTACATTGACTTGACATGCCTCCTCCAAGGGCTCTTCTACGTGGTACTCTTCCTCATCTTCTTGTTCTGGCTCCAGCTCTAATATAGGTTCTTCTTTGGTAAGAAGCGATCCGATAAGAGCCAGCACTTCCATATTTAAATTCCCTTCGTTGGGTGGAGCAGGCAACGCAAGTTGACCATGACCACCTTCTGTCTTCTTATGATAGAAAGGTTCGAAGGGTTTTCTATTGTTATAATCTCCTCCATTCCCACTTGTACTATCTCCATAATTCCTTTTCATATCGATGACTGTGTTCGTCAATTTCTTAATGATCCTATGCAAACCTTCCACATCTGTGGTGTCCTTTTCCTTGATCTCAGCCACTTTTTTATCACTTCCATTATTCTTCTTGGATGACTAAGAGGCTTTCTTTCCTTCAGTCATATGATGACATGTTGTGAGACTGATCATTTCGTTCTCAACTTTTACTGCTTCATCAATAGCACCCTGTAAAGTTTGTACATTACTCCTTTTAACCCACATCGTGGTAGGGGCAGGGAGAGAAGTGATGTAGAATTCCATGAGCACCTCATCAGTAGGTCTAGCGTTAGCCAGGATTCTGTTGAACAAAGTGTTGAACCGAATGTTAAAATCCTTGACCTTATCTTTTGTTTCCATTTTTAAACGGGATAGTTCTAAAACTAAGGTCACAGGTGTTTTGTCATCACTAAACTTGTTTAAGAAGGCCTGCTGAAAGGCACCCCATGAGGTGATCGATCCTATTCTCAAGCTAAAGTACCATGTGGAAGCCATACCAATCAGAGTAAAAGGGAACAAGCGACATACCACATCTTCATCAGCCACCCCCAACATGCGCACGACTAAGAAGAAAGAGTGAATGTGGCTATCAGCAGTGTCTCCCCGCTCAGGGTCGAATTTAGATAATACTCTTTCTGCGTTCTTGGGTAAGGCATGTTGCTGCCCAGGTACTGCTACAACATCCTGTGCAAGCCAGGGAGGGAGTCCTCCCGGAGGGGTTGGGGGTTGATTCCCACCTGGAGGAGGCGGTGGAGGTTGATTCCCACCTGGAGGAGGAACGTTAGCCATAGTATGATTTGGGAGGTTTTGGTTGAGGGTCTCCTCTAGGCGTTCTTTGTTAGGATTTTCCAAATCAAGCCAGGGATTACCTTTAGAGAGGGGATCCTCAAGAAGTTCTTCCTAAGGAGTGTCGATACTTTGCAAGGACTCTAACACAATATCTTCAAGGGAAGGGGCTACAGATGTCTCTTAATTTTTGGGATAGATCCTTGGCTTTCTTTTAGTTTTCAGAGGTAAAGAATGAAAGACGGGGAGTTGAGATATGGAACGAGCGTAAGCACCAATAAGTACTCTGACTGGTTGTTCCTGAGTGACAGGATACTCCCACAGTCTCTCTTCCTTGGGTGACCCAAACACGACACTTAGAGGGACATCTTCTTCTTCGAAGTGAGGCTCTTCCCACTGGGTGGAAGAATCTTTTCAACCTTTACGATCCATACATTAATATTTTCGAATCCATGTGCGACATTTATAGATGAAATCTTGAAAGTTGTGGACAGAGGTTCAGGCCCTCCTTCTAGCGCGAAATCTGTGACATGACGAATTTTTGTGTGCCAACAAAGGGGAACCAACCTAATCACAAACCCCAATTAGATCTACTTTCGTTTGGAATGGCTAGTTCAACGGGTTTCAAAGGATCTCGTAAACTGTTATAAGTGTTGAAAGATTGCTCCCCGGAGGAAGACTTCCATTAAGTCAACAAAAAAAATAGCTAACCTATATGTATCAAGTCTTATCTATACTGATTCTACCTACTTATGCTAGTTTAAATATTCTAATCTATCCTACAGGAGCATAATAAAAGAGATTAAACATCATATATAGATTCCAAGTCCAAATGAATCATTCACTGAGTTCACTGATGAAAAAGGTTGTATTTAAGCTTAATTGCAATCTAATTATTCATACAAGAATACACATTCTGTTTCTACAAATAAAACTTGCAATTGATGTTTAATATAGCTTCGAGTCGGAGACCGCTCATGAGGTAACCATGATAACGAATTATATTCAAATAACCAAGACTAGTCATAAGCTGTCTGTTATAACTGTGCATAAAAACAAAACATATATAGCCTCATGCCAATCACAACACCCTGATTCCAAACATAAAAGAAAAAGGAAAATAATCTGAAAAAAGGCTTCTTCTTAACCGAAATAGTCTTCTTTATTAGCATAGTAAAATCGACCCCTCTTCTGCCAAAGAAAATTCCTTTTCCTCTATCCAAAGGTGATACTTATGGAGAAAGAGAACTGACCATCGGTTTCTCCTGACCTTCGACCTTCCTTCTTCCTTTCCATATTCAAATTAAAATATACAAAATGTAATGGTTAACGAAACAGCAAACACGTTGAAGCCATTGCTACTAGAGCGTTCTATTTTCTGCAAAAAAAATGAATGGATGTTGGTAGAAAGAGGAATGATTGCATGCCATCCCTTTGCACACGTATTCACTGAATGTTATTCCTTTTTATTCCCTGAAGGAAAATGCAGACAGTGGGCTCATTTTTCAACATCTGAATTGATTTAAGGTGTATTCGGAGGTAATAATAACTTGATGGATCTGTGCTATCAAGAGTACCTTTACTAAGTATAGAGCGTGCCTCGTTTTCTTGGACAGGTATTCCAGGATGTAAGATCCTTTTGCAAGTCAGCAGTTGCAATTGAAAGCTTTGTTACAAGAGTGGAAGGGCTGGAGGGAGGATAAGCAACAAGAAATCACCATATTCTATTGCGTAGCTCCCCACTATGTATGCCTTCCCTGTTGCTTGTCATAAATTCCTCTGTTTCGGCTAGGTCTCGCTTGCATCTTTTCCCCGCAGCCATTCCTGATGCTTATGCATCAGCTCGTCGACCTCATTTTTCTTCTCTTCGTCCTCGCTTGCAGAAATAATTAACATTAGCTATGATTATGAGAGATATGATAGAAACGCCCAAAAACAAACCTTGCCTTCATTAAAACTTTCATAAAGAGACAAACTCTATAACTGGGAGCTTTGTGAGTCCTTCGAGCTCTAAGTCTCAAGAGGGCGTGATGATCTTTATTTGGTCATAGCACAATGATGGCTCTAAACTTGCAAGGCGATGGGGAATTGATGATTAAATCAAAACGGACAACCATGCGATGAAATGGTTAAAGTCTTTTGGCACAGTGGGGATGCATCTCTTTCGAATTTTGTTTTCACTTATTCACATTCGGTACTGTGAACTGAGAGCCCTCAAGGAACTTCCCTGAAATCTAGAGTTCAGGCATCAGGGGAAGCAATCATACGACGATCTCGGACTTCTACTATCTTATACGAGGTTTCAACACCGGACACGATTCAACCTTCAAGAACCTTTAGGTTGATTCCACGAATTATTGTATCAATCATTTCGTGACATTCTTCAGGCATGCACAGTCACAATTTCAATTTTAATCTCAAAACGCATTGCAACCATAATTATTAAACCATTGAATCATTCAGCTTTGAAGACATAATTCCATATGACAACTCCAGTTATCATTCAGAGAAACGAAAGATCAAACTTCTCAAGGGACCCATTCAAATTTGCCTCCAGAGCATGTTTTAATAGGGTGGTGGTTGTGGCCACAACAAAAACTCTAAAAGTGTTGTTCCCTTGAGGGAACAACAGCTGTTCCCTGGAGGGAACAACAGTTGTTCCCTGGAGGAAACAACAGAAAACACTCCAAAAAGGTGTTGTTCCCTTTAGGGAACAATAGCTGTTCCCTGGAGGGAACATCAAAAACACTCAAAAAAATGTTGTTGTGATGGTGGTTGTGGCCACAACACACCCTCCTCTTGTCTATTGTGAAGCAGTCCTAGGGTATTCCTTGGAGGCAAAATTTCTTATCTTTAAAAGCATATTATAAGGGAGGAATTTGACATCTAGACTTGACATGTCTGAAGTCAGCTCAGAAACATCATCTCAGGATCAATGGATTCTTCTATTGAAAGCTTAAAGGATAAGTCATGAGGTAAAGTATTATCAAGCCTTTTCAAAGCATATTTCTTAAAGGCATGCCAGATAAGTCATTGACATTATTTTGGGCAGTACAATTAATTGATTCTTGTAGCAAAGTAAGAAGATCATCATAATGAAGCAAGTTATTGAGGGGAAACTTCAGGCACTCCTTTTGGTAGTCAAATGACACACTTCACTCAAGGTATGAAATTATTGGTTAAAGGTAGAATCAAGAGGTAGTTCTAAAGTTTTGGTCAATTATTGAAGTTTGTCTCTCCGTTGCATATCTGAAGCATACATTAGCATAAAGGAATATAAACAAAGTTATTGACTTAACGAGAATTGTAACCTCAAAAATAGAACTTTCATTGGGACAATTTTGAGGTCTAAAATGGGACTCCTAAGGAAATTATAAAATAATAGTGGAAATAATAAAATAAGATTAGATTACATCATCAAATTTTAGAGGGAAAAAGGAAAAAAACTATATTTTCAACTTATCTCCCTATGGGTTTACTCAAATTTCGAGCGGAAACACTCGTTGGATGCATAATTTGATTCCTCATCCAAGAAGTACCAATGTTGCATACTTCTGATGGACCCTTCTACACGAAAAATGAGAAATACATGAAAAAACATGATTGCAATCACGTTTTTCATGTATTTCTCATTTTTCGTGTAATAGGGTCCATCAAAAGTATGAAACATGGGTACTTCTTGGATGAGGAATTAAATTTTGCATCCAATGAGTACTCTCACTCAAAATTTGAGTAAAACCTTAGGGAGATAAGTTGAAAAGTAGTTTTATTATTTTATTATTTTTTAATATTTTTACTTTCTTACTCCAAAAATGGTGAATAATCCCCCATGGTTGACATCATCATCTTGATTCCTATTGGTTCTAATAAAGTTTATTTTGGTTGTACATTTTTATTAGGGGGGCCACTTTAGACCTCAAAAATCCCCTAATGAACCCAAAAAAACCCTATTTTTGTGCAAAAAAAACATGAAAACACCCTGCAACAAAAAGCGTTGATATTGCATCAACATTTTTTTGAGTTAAAATTCTAGTTATTTTTTTAGCAATGACATTAGAAACCAAAATTTTTGTGTAATAAGCACGAAAAAACACCCCAAAAATGAAAAGTGTTGATGCTACATCAAAACTTGTTTTTTTTGGGTCAAAATTCCATTTTTTTTAACAATGACATTGAAAACTAAAAATTTTGTGCAATAAGTGTGAAAAAAACCTCGGAAATGAGAAGTGTTGATGTTGCATGAATGTTTTTTTTTGTTAAAATTCCAGCATTTTTAGCAATGAAATTAAAAATAAAATACCATGACTTCAAAAAACCTTAAAATTCCATTAGTTTTCCACGATAGCGTTAAAGATAAGATATCACAACTCCAAAATACCTAAAAAATCCAACAATTTTCAACCATGGTGTTGAAGATAAATATCATGACTCTGAAAAACCTTAAAATTTTGACATTTTTCAACCATGGTGTTAAAGGTAAAATATCGCGACTTCGAAAAACCTTAAAATTTCGATTTTTTTCAATCTTTGAATTAAAACCAAATACCATGACTAAAAAAACCCTAAAAAATGAATATGTAAATCAAAGAGTCATTATACCAAGGGTATTTTTTTTTAAATGCTAAAAGTATAGCTCTTTAAAAATCTTAACTTAAGACAACATGAAACATTGCAACTCAAATTTAAAAATCAACCAACAACTTTACACGTAGTGGGGGTGGACTTGACCCATTCTAATGAAAACTTAAAAATTGTTAAGTTATGGTATGTTCTATGCTTATAACATTTTACTTCTTTTCTTATTATATTCCACAGATTGGCAATCACATGTACATAAAGTAAAGTGCAAATAGAACATTAAACGATCGACAGGAAACAAGCCAAGACAAGAGACACAAGATGTGGCGGCTAGCCAGGGACAAACCCCAAAATGTGTGGGGAAACCCTTTGATCAAATCTTCTTTTATCCTTAATAATTCATCAAAACTTGATTTGCATCATCGAATTTAAATAAACTCACCAGTCTATTGTAGATTTCCTTGGAGGTGTCCAGTTCAGAGATGTAGGCCACCAAGTGCTTGTTGATAGAGTCCCAGATGATCTTCTTTGTTTTGACTTCTCCATTTTTCCATTTGCTCCAGGTAGCAGTAGATGCATTTGATGGAGGCTCAACAATATTGCCTCTTACATGGTCCAGCACTCCTTGATCTTCTAGGTTTAGATTGATAGACATCTTCCATTCATGATAGTCAGCTTTCTCACAGAGCTTGTCTTCGGTAGGAAAGAGTGTTGAGGACCCCATAGTTCTTTTAGGATAGCCTTGCCAATCTTTTCTTCAATGATTTCTCTTGCTCTTGCTCGGGCTTTGTCTTCACCTCAACTCTGATTCCATGTTAAGTTATGGTATGTTCTATGCTTATAACAGTTTACTTCTTTTCTTATTATATTCCACAGATTGGCAATCACATGTACATAAAGTAAAGTGCAGATATAACATTAAACGATCGACAGGAAACAAGCCAAGATAAGAGACACAAGATGTGGCGGCTAGCCAGGGACAAACCCCACAATGTGTGGGGAAACCCTTTGATCAAATCTTCTTTTATCCTTAATAATTTAGTAGAGAGAAATAGTACGATAAATCTAATTTATATTAGGAGTAGAAAACCCTAGATCAACAGCATCAGCGTTAGCGGCTTCATCATCAAAACTAGGGCAGTCGATATCTCACAAACTGACTGTCGGATCGACTTGATTCCACCACCAAAAGTTGTAGTCCTCATAGTAGGTTCAGATGAACCTACAGTGTAGTTCAGATTAGGAGATCTTCTGGTCCACAGAGGTAAACTTCACTTCTGCAATTACAGCTTCAATTTCAACAGCTTCCTTCAAACTAGGGCAGTCGATATCTCGCAAACCGTCTGTCGGATCGACTTGATTCCACCACCAAAATTTGTAGCCTTCAAAGGAGGTTCAGATGAACCTACAACGTAGATCAGAAGAGGAGGTTTGATCATCCACGCTGGTCAAAGTTTGGATATGTAGTTTCAGCTTTAGTTTCAGCAGCTTTCGGCTTCACATGTGTGAGAGAGAGATCCTTTTCTGCGCAGTAGAGAAGAGACTCTTTTTTGCACAGTAGAGAGAGAGAGATGTGATGAGATGAGTGAGTGAAAATGAGGAAAATCCCTCCTGTATTTATACACAATTTTTGATGTTTGAATAGATGCGACTGTTGGGCTTCTGAGCCTACATGAGTTGTAGGTCGGCTTGATAATAATTCCATAATCAAAATAAATTCATATCTCCATGAATACTTATCGGAATCGGATGATCTTCAGATCAATCCTACACCTCTCGATAAGAGGAATATAATGAACATATTATCAGCCATGAATAAGATGACCCACATTAAGTTTGGCCCTAGTTGCCAATTTTAACACTCCCTCTCAACTAGGGAGAACTTCATTTGCAATCTATCCGTCGGTCGCTATTATTCATCCATCAAATGCACTATCCTATACAGCCTGACACTTGCCCTGCTATGCTCTATTCTACCTGTTCTGCTTTGTCTTGTTCTGCCCTGTACTGATATGTATGACTCTGCTCTGCTTTTTTCCGAATTATGAAGAAGAAGAAATGATCGAGGATGTATCATACTGACTCAAATTCAGTCTCAAATTATGTACCACCGGTCCCAGACTAGTCTCAACCAACCCAAAGTCAGTGTCATAGTGAGTAAAACTCCTAGCGCTGGTCCCAGACCAGTAACAACCAACCCAAAGTCAGTGTCATAGAATGTACCACTCCTACCACTGGTCCCAGACCAGTATCATTGATCCCAGACCAATGGAGGTCATCCTAGCGTAGGGAGTACGATAGATACAACGATGTGTCCATCAATACTACTATGGTCCCTAACTTCATTTCCCTACTCATTGACCAAATGAGAGGTACTTCCCATGAGTCCCAAACTGCATGGGTAGGATGTCTCGACAGGAGAACTTAATCAATCCCGTCCTCGCAAGAGAACACATCAATCCTACTACAATTTCCATGGAGAACACATCAATCTAGGCCGCCATGGAGAAAACATCAATCCAGGCCTCACAGGAGAACACATCAATCCTGCTACAATCGCCATGGAGAACACATCAATCCAGGCCTCACAGGAGAACACATCAATCCTGTTACAATCGCCATGGAGAACACATCAATCCTGCTACAATCGCCATGGAGAACACATCAATCCAAGCCTCACATCTCTGGCAGTGTATCTTAACCCATAAGTGATTGTGCCACGAAGATATCTCAACAGATTCTTGGCACCAATCCAATGTATGTGGTGGGATTCAACCATATGTTGACTCAACACGTTGACTGCGAAGAATATATCTGGACGGGAGTTCACTAAGAACATTAATGCTCCGATGAGTTGCCGATACTCGGTAGCATTTCGTAAAATAGGTCCAGTGGCACTACCGCTTAACTTCTTGAAGTCAAGCTCCATTGGGGTAGTTATAGGCTTGCAGTCCACCATACCGAATCTTTCCAATATCTTCACCACATATTTTCCTTGAGATAGGAAAGTTTCCCCTGGCTTCTGCCACACTTCAAGTCCTAGGAAATAGTGCATCATTCATAGGTCCTTCATTTCAAATTCAGAAGCCAACTCCCTCTTACATTTGAGAATGAGAGGGTATGCACCTATTCGAAAAAGGTCATCCACATACAGCACCAGTATGATAGGTTTTTCATATTCAACCTTAAATTAAAGGTTAGGATTGGCTTCACTCCTAGTGAATCCCAACTTCATCAAGTAGCTATCGATCCTCTCATACCATGCTCAGGCTGCTTGCTTCAACCCATAGAGAGCCTTCTTCAACCTGCATACATGGGATTTTTTATCATGAATCTCAAATCCTTCGGGTTGCTCCACGTAGACCTCTTCTTTGATCGAACCATGCAAGAACATGGTCTTGACATCCATCTGATGTAGTTTCCATCTTAGTGAAGCCACAAGGACTATGATCAAGCGGATGGTGGTATATCTGGCAACAGGTGAAAATATCTCGTCATACTCCTTTTCTTTCGGTTCCCTGGTGTCAGCTTCTGAGAGCTCCTCAAAGTAGGAAGATTGTTCATCTTGCTGAGAGTCATATCTTCGTCAAAGGTGATATCATGACTAATCACGACTTCCCTTTTATCAGCTACATAGATTCTATAGCCCTTAGTATTTTCACCATAGCCCACGAAGATTCCTTTCTTTCCAGATGCACCCAATTTATTCCTTTTCTCTTTCGGCACATGAAAATATACAGGGCTTCCAAAAATTCTAAAATGAGATATGTCAGTTTTCTTACCGGTGAACATTTCTTCAAGAGTCTTGGAACCCAATGCTTGATGAGGGCATCGGTTTTGTACATATACGGCGGTGTTTGCTGCTTCAGCCCATAGAAACTTCGGAAGTCTTTGATCATGGAGCATAGCACATATAGCTTCCACAATTGTATGGTTCTTCTTCTCTGCCACACCATTCTATTCAGGAGTGTACTGTGTAGTAGTCTCCCTCTTAATGCCAACCTCTTTACAAAAGTCATGAAACTCATTAAATTCATATTCAGTCCCATTATCAGTCCTTAAGATCTTGATTTTATTTTCGGTTTGATTCTCGATCAAGGCTTGAAATGTGTCACAAGACGTGACACCTAGCAGACTTCCTCCGACCTGATATAATGAATCAACTCGAAACCCAAGAGTGAAGGCATCTTTAATATTGTTTTTCCATGCACGTACCTTGCCTTCGCTGAAGGTCACCTTGTAGCCTTTGTCTTCCATTGTTGAGATGGACACCAGGTTCTTTTTGGGTCAGGTACATATAATACATCCTATAAGTGGATCATATTACCTTGATTCAATTTAAGAGAGACATTGCCTACACCTTTCACGGGGTATTTTATGTCATCTCCAAGGACAATTTCCAGGTTAGTTTCTTTCTCTACCAGATTATGGAGTACTTCTTTGTACCTTGATTCAATTTAAGAGAGACATTGCCTACACCTTTCACGGGATATTTCATGTCATCTCTAAGGACAATTTCCAGGTTAGTTGTTGAGATTGCAACAAGATGATGGAGCTTAGTGAAAAGAGTCGCCTTCACTAAGTGGGCCCACAGGTAAATTATGGTGCAAAGTGTATTTTTAGACTATGTCTATTTTTAGACATATGGATCATGTCTATGAGTTGCAGGATGTTGTTTATGGATGATTGATCAAGTTGGCAAAAATAGATGGACTTCTATTTTTAGACAACAGCGGTAACACTGTCAAGTCTAATTATAGAGCAGTCAAATATTATTAGCTTATAATAATATTTAGACTATAAACTTT